>PVIA01003968.1:0-151390 GCA_004024845.1 Tonatia bakeri
CCTTCCTTCCTTCCTTCCTTCCTTCCTTCCTTCCTTCCTTCCTTCCCTCCTTCCTTCCTTCCTTTCTTCCTTCCCTCCTTCCTTCCTTTAAATCAGAGGATAAGAATAAAAAACACAAAAATAACAAAAGATTTATTGAGCTACTAAATCCAGTTGTTGGTTGAAAAAGTATTTGGACTGTTTACATTTTGTTTAGTCATGAAATTCCTATATAAGTATTTGAATGTTTGCTGAAGGTTTATGCAATCAATCTGGCTGTTCAATTTTTTTCTTTGATTTTCTTCATTTAATCCATTAGTGGATGGCATTCAGGTTTTGGTTGTGGAAAAAATTCCCATGTCTCTACCTTTTAGGGAAATGCTCCTATATAGCTCAGTCATTTTAAATACAGTTTTATATGTGTTTTGTTTTCAATTTACAGTACCAGTAAATTATTTATATCATATTGTTAACTAATATGCATGAGGGTAATGATTTTTAATTATATTCTGGGGGGCTAAAAGAAAAAAATCACAGCTCATTGTATTACTGTGTAGGTTCTTACAATAAGTATACTTAAATACTATTATTCACCCTTGACCTTTTCTTTCTAAACAATCTGCATTATCTCTAGTCTGATAATTACCTTTTCGTTGGATGTGCAAATTTTTATAAAACTGTTCTGTTTAGAAAACATCTTTGAAAAATATCATTCCATCTCTTTTTGATAATCTATATACCTGTTTGTTTTTCTACCTATAAATCAATTTTTTAATATATTGTATAAAACAATTTTTAATATATTGAAAAATATCATTCCATCTCTTTTTGATAATCTATATACGTGTTTGTTTTTCTACCTATAAAACAATTTTTTAATATATTTAATAAGTATAATATATTGTATGTAATGGGTGTGGAAATACAGCAGAAGTATAATTTCTGATATGAGCTCTCCTTGATTAGAGATTTATTTTGTCTGTGTGACTTGGACCTTCAAGTTGGCATGAATCTGGCTGAGTCCTTCTCTTATCTGGTGTTAGAGAATTTTCGAATACGTATTTTGCTGCTTCAGATCTACCTGAAATGCAATCTCATTGGAACACAGGTCTGAATTTCATAGAACCATGTTTTCATCCTCTTGGTACATAAAACAATAGCCTTTTTATAAAGTTGGAAGAAATCTAAGAGATTATTTATCCTGTACCTCTTTTTTACAGATTAGAAAAGTGGAATTAATTGGAATAAGTAACTGTCTAAGGGCTGAAGAGAGGAACCAGGACCAAAAATTCCATCTATCTAGTTATCTCGCAGTGAAGTGCTGTTAATGTGATTTACTAGTCTGGATGATTACCGCAGAGCATTCTGTTTGACTTTGTGACATCAAAATAAAAGAAGGCCCAGTTTGTTTTACTTTCTTCTTCTGCCCATTATGTAGTTGAAGTGAGGCTCAATATTCTGTTGGAAATTCAGTACTTTTATCTAGTCCAGGACAATCAAACCTAAGAAGATGAAGGGGGCTTTGAATGATTGATCTAATACAAACAGCTAAATTAACTGTGTAGTTATTTGTCTGTGAAGCTACTTGAGTGTTGCTGTGGTGTTTTTGGATTGAGTCCAGTTAGAAATGGTCTTTGGGAATTGACTATGGGGTGGGCGGGAAGGGTAGAAGAGGGCAAAGGGGGAGAAATTGGGACAGCTGTAATAGAGGAACAATAAAAAATGGTTAAAAAAAGAGAAATGACCCTTGAGTTCTGATTTTATCCAGTCAGTCTCTCCTTGACCAAGGAGAACATTTGGGCATGAACAGTAGTTTTTATTGTCCTGTGACTGACTCCCATTAGAAATAGCTACCTGAGGCCAGCTCTCAGTTCTATTTTGATCTAATTATTTTATACATTTAGCCTTTAGTGTTCTCTTTGACCTCTGAAGACTGCCCCAGGGCATAGGGAAATTACAATACCACTGGGGTTGGAGAGTGTCTCAGTAATGAGGATACTATTTCATGTACTTAAGGATAGATGCTTGTTATCTGTGGGATGTCTGAGAAGAAAAATTTTATGACCTCAAATGTAGCCACACCATTCAAACATCAGGAGAGTCTTCTATTTCAGAAGTTCCCCTGAAATTAAACTCAGAATGATCAAGTTGTTCCCAGTGCAGACACTCGAACTCCTAAGATAAAACCTCTGTCTGTCTATCTGTCTATCTGTCTATCTATCTATCTATCTATCTATCTATCTATCTAATCATCTATCATCTATCTAGCTAGCTATTCATTTATTTTTACTCTCATAGCCTCTGCTATGGGTAGAATTTCATTCCTTTCCAGTGAACATGACATACAATTTTTATAAATGTTCTCTCAGCTTTTAAGTTCCTTTTTCTAGTTGAGTTAAATTGCCTACAGATTTTTATAGGCTATCTTTAGTATTTCTTGTTCCTTACAATTTAAAACATTCAAATGTTAACATTTTGTAATGAGGAGTTCAAAAAGAGCCAAATACCCTCTTCTTAACATCCCTTGTGATACAGAAATGGCAGCTGAGATACTTTTTCACATTTTCTTTTACCTTTTTTTTTTTTAAATGAGGAGGTTGAATTAGAGACATAAAGCAAAATAAGCAAGAACCTGGAGCTATAAATTTCTGGGTTAATTCAAATATATAAAGCATTAAAAAATGTCAGATACGAAGCTAAACGCAAACTGGCAGAGAGAAAAAAAAATCTGTTTGTGTACTTAGAGCCCCAAACCAAAAGCAAAATTAAAATTTGTGCTGACCCTTCTCCCTTGGGGCTGCAGATGTCACTGCTGTCCAGGGCACCGTCTGTTACCAAGTGGAAGGAAGAGGAATGGCATCCAAGTCACTAGTGTAAAATAAAATAGTCTTCCTGCCAAGTCCTGGAGCTGTTTTGCCATATTTTTGGAGGCAAGGGAATGGGGCTAGAGGTGATCTGCAAAGGTGACCATTAACACTCACTGATTCTTATATTTGATGTTTTACTTTTTTATTATAAGATGTTTTATAAGAGGGCATTTATATAATTTTAACTTAGCCAGTAAGAATATTATTATTTAGTATTTATTGTGCTAGGCATTTTCTGTTTTCACTGAATGCTCAGAACAATTGTATAAATTGAGTATTGTATTATTCTTATATTAAAGGTAAAAATACTGAGTTTTTAACTAAGTAAAGTTGGTCAAAGTGACACCTAGCTGTGACTTCAGTGAGGTCTTACAGCAGTTTTCTCACTCCAAAGGCAAGTGACCTCAGAAATTGCCACCCTTCAGAGGCTACAGCTTGGCTGATGACTGTACAAGGTGTTCTCCACTTGCCACACACCCTTCCTTTCTCTCCACCTTTTTGAGTCTCTGTTGTGCCTTAGGAAGCTGATCCTTATAGGCTGTACAACCAGGAATGCCTCCCTGTCTTCATCCTGGGTGTGGCCAATGGGAGGCATTAGCAAGATTTTGGAGGATGAGAGGAGCAACAGGCCTGGGTATTCCTTCTCATCCTGCTGTGATCCTGTGCCCTGGCTGTGGAGCTGTCCTTTCAGACTGTCCCTGCCTCCAGGCTGCCCTCTTCCCTGCCCCAGCTTTAAAACTGGGCTTTTATGCAATGCCCTTCTCTTTCTCTCTTCTTCCTACCAGGAGTATTGTCTTCTCATTGTCGCTAATCTCTAGATGCTTCACCATCTTGTTTGTTGCTTAATTTTGTCTACAGTTTGGTAAATAATTGCTTCATTAAACTCTCTTCCTTTGAACCATCTGGGATGAAGTGTGTTTCCTTCTGGGGCCCTTTACTGATACAGAGACTGATAAAACACCCATATGAAAATATGGCAAAGATAGTTTTCAAAGTATGTTCAAAAGTTCTAAATTAGAATCACTAGCATGCTGAAAGTCACAGATTAGAAAATAAGTTTATACATGGTGTGGCAGAAGACGTCTCTTTGTTTGTTTTGTTTTTTAACTAGTGGAGAATCTGCCTCAGGGAGATATGAGAGACTAGGATGGTGAGAGGGGTAAAGATTTTAAGAGTCTGTTGTGTACCAGGATTTAGAGGACTGTGATGGATTTTGAGCTTGTGATAAAAGCTACCTTGGGAGAAATTTTCCTAGTAGCTATTTGTAAGAAGAGTCGAAGTGGAAAGAAAGGTTGATGGCAAAGAGAAGAGTTACAAAGCTTTTCAAAAAAGTCAGTGATAAAGTTCCTGGAGACAGGTTCACATAGTTCCTGCAGGTATGGAAAACAAGGAATGAAACATCAAATAAAACATCACTAGTGACTAAGTTTGCAGTCTTGCCCACATGAAGCATTTGTTTTAAACTGGTACGAACTCTTTGCAAGTGGAGGGCTCACATGCCTTGATGTAACATTAGATCAAAATGCAGAAGTTAATTTTGGAATTAAGGCAATGTTTAGTTGTAGTGAGTATCATTCCTGTTTCTATCTCTTGGACTTCATATGGAAGCACTTAATGTCCCAAGAGGCTAATTTCAGTTCAATCTGTTTATTTAACGGGTTTTCAGGTCCTTGATTTTCTGTTTCCAGTTGATCAGACTGCTCAACTTGGAATTCAAGGGCATACTAGACTTCAACCAAATTGCTTGTGCATTAGGCTGTTAAACTTGGGAAGAGTAATTCTGTAAAAGTCCCACCAGTGCTGAAACATTTTCCTAATTGTATATATCTCCTGAGTCTTTATTAGAAAATATTCTCTTTTGGGAGGGAGGCAAATGAGCTGATGTGTATTGAGCTCCATTCACCCATTCATTCATTTATTTATTTATTTAATAAGCATTTTAGTGAAATGGTATCAGGCACATTTATGTTTCACTGGGAGGCCATTTCATATTTAGCCATTAACTATTTGGTCATTGCTATTGAAAATTTCATGGCTTTGAGACGAGGCAGGCATAGGTTTGAACAGATCTTTGCCACTTTCTAGTAGGGTTGTCTTGGGAAAATTATTTTTTAGACTTCTTTTCAGATTAGTAAAATAATTTTTGTAAAGAATCTGCATTAGGACTGAGAAAAGTCACTCAAAATGGGTGAGTTTCATTCTGCCATTCTGAGCTCCAACTAACCTTACCTACACACAAGAACGCATGAGACTCCAAGATAGATGTTAAATAAATGGAAGTATAGTACTCCTAAATGTAATTGCAGATACAAGATGAAATACAAAACTATTTAAGTATATGAGAAAATTAACGTAATAAAGAAGATGTAGTATAATTGTTTCTTCTGTTATTTAATTAGTGTAAAATTAATTCCATGAATCTCCCATTTTGTCAACACATATGATAATGGATGTTGCAAAATATTGCTTTGCCTTGAGAAGAAAAAACAATTATCACTATAAAACACTTAAGAAAATTCTGGAAAATAAGAGTAATAGAATTAATTTTTTCAGACACTTCCTAAATGCATTTTAAATGACTTTCCTGAAGGAGGAAAGAGAGAGAAAAAGAACATGCAGATATAATTACAGATAAGACCCATGCAAATTATTAGTGGACTTAAAAATAATAATGCATATTCATAGCTAATTGCTAATTAACATTCCCAGAATTTTGTTTCATATAAGCACGTTATTTTAATGAGATTAGGGCAAAAACAATATGATAAAGATCTAAATGTGTGGCTATTTAACCAGCACTGAAAATGACTAAACTGCCTCTACCCCTCCCATAGACATAAACAATTAAGCCTCATTATCGTGTTTTTTAAAGAATAGAATGGGCAAGTAGAAAAGAGTATATTGAGACAAAACGCTTTGAGTCTTAGTTGATTATGAGTGAGTTTTGCACCCTCAGGGGGGTTGAAAGGAAGGCTGATGGTACTTGGAGGCAGAAAGCCTGGACTCAAGTTCTCTTTGTCACTCAATAGCACCATGAACTTCAGGAGGCCTCTGAACTCCCTCAGCCTCCGTGAAATGGAGATAAGGGTTCCTGCAGAGCTGCCTCAGAGCTTTTGAGAGAATCATATGGAAATAAATTGTGGCTGTCAACAAATTTTATGAACTGTAAATTACCTAATACATATAAGGGGTTATTCAGCTATTCACTCATTCACCAGTGGAGTTACGCCTGGTATTAAAAGGCACCAAGCCCATGGGTTGGGCATTGATATGCTAAATGAGGTGGGGGAAGTAGTGGGTCCCTGTGATTAAAGATATGGGCTTTGAAGTTAGGCCAAGCTGGGGTGATTCAGGGCTCACTACTCTGTAAGCCTAGGCTATCCCTTCTTGAAACTTCCATTTGGCCAATTACTTTATCTTAAATCCCAGTTTCCTTAACCTTAATATGGTAAAACACTCTACACTTCTCAGGGTAATTATGAGGATCTGAGAAACATCAAGCACTTAGGCTAGCACACTGAAAGCATTCATTGACAGTTGGCATATGTCAACCCTTCAGACACTTTAGCCTCTAGCCAGAAAGAGCAGACATTAGTACCGAAAATGACAGATCAAAGCAACAGGGGTAAGAGTGGCACAAGGAACTTTGGGAGTTCATAGTAGAGCTGCCACACTCTCAGCTAGAGTGATTGGTCAAGATTTTTAGAGAGAGGTAAATATTTAGAATGAGCCGTGAAGAAAGGGTCAAGTTTGTAGAGGAAGAGAGAGAAGGTTGGTGGACAACATTCCAGGTAGAGGGGATCAAACAGGCTGAAGTTTGAAGGTGAGAAAGTCGCCCAGCCGCCTAGACTAGCGCTGTCCAACAGGACTTTCTGTGATGATGGAAGTGCTCCAGAAATGAGCACTTGACATGTGGACAGTGTGACGAGGGCATTGAATTTTTAATTTCATTTAATTTGAAAACCACATGTGACTGGTGCTGCTCTAGACCACAGGATACACAAACAGGAGTTTTGTGTACTGAGACCTGAACAGTTTTCCAGATCTGAAAGAGCTTAACTGCTAGAGCGACAAGCTTAGATTCCAAAATGGAACCAAACATATTTAGAAGCAGAAGCAAAAGACTAAATTAGCAAAGGAGCAGAGAGAGAAGTAAGAAAAACAATAATCCAACAAGGAACGAGTGTTGAAGAAAGGCTTGCCATGCACTGTCGGTTCAGAGGCTAACGGGTGCCCAAAAACGTTTATTAGGTTTGGCAATTCAGAGGTTATTAGTAATCTTTAAAATAAAAGTTTCCATTGAGTGGCAGAGTTGTAAGGATTTTGTAATTAAGGAGTGGGGTATATGAAGTGGGTGGCCACATGGAGCATAGTCTTCTCTTTGGAAAAATCTGTGTTCCCAGAGTTAAAGAATAAAACATTTGCCCTGTCTGGTGTGGCTCAGTGGGTTGAGTGCCAGCCTGTGAACCAAAAGGTTGCTGTTGGTTTGATTTCTGGTCAGGACACATGCCTGGGCTGTAGGCTGAAAGGCAGTCCATCGATGTTTCTCTCACACATCAATGTTTCTCTGCTTTTCTTTCTTTCTTTCTCCCTTCCAGTCTCTCTAAAAATAAATAAATACAATTTTTAAAAACTTTAAGAAAAGAATAAAACATTATACACTGTTAGTTCCAGCAAGCACTGTATAATCACTAGGTAAGTGGAATTCTTCCAGGCAAACCAGGTAGTTTCAATGCCAGGTGTGAAATTACAGTGGTTTAGATAACATTTTGAAGCAATTCTACAAATAACTACTCTTAGTCATGACATTTTTAGGCCACATTGAAAATACTGGCTGAAAAAATAAAACAATGTTGAAATCATAACCAAGCCCCTTGCTGAGTTTATATTCTGAGATAAGGATAGATTACCTTCATATCCTTATTTTTACATGATGAATTGTTTTTGGTTGCATTTTACTTGCACAGCACAGATAGATACCTTGTACAGGGGAAGGTGAAGATCCCCATGGATACCTCAAGGAGACGTAACCCAAGGACAGAGAAATTTTGTGCAAAGACAGATTTTCTTATCTCTCATGAATAAATGTCTGCAGTAATTCTCCCATTTTCTCATTCATCCTCATGAAATCACTTGGAATATTTGATAAACAAAACATTTTGCTCCAATCCAAACTGGGCAGTAGGAATCTCCAGCATGTTAGTTTGGGACCTGCATTTTTAATTACCGTTACAAGTGTTTCTCTGGTGAATCACCTGTTTTATTTATTCACCTTTTCAACAAAGTCATCTGAATGTTTTTCATCTTCCAGGTACTCAGCTAGATACTGTGACACAAAGATAAGTAAAATAGTTTCTGGTCTCAAGAAACTGTTCTGGCTGGGGAGATACTAAGTGTCCTTATGGACTAAGTGGTTAGGTAGTGTTGCAAGGAGAGCATAGAGGAGTGGCTCCGCCTGGGCAGGTTTTACTTGGGGAAAATAAAATGTGGGTAGGGTTTTAAAGGAGAATTCAACCAAATGATAGAAGGAGAGAGAAGCAGTTTGTTGAGGGGAAATGTCACATTAAAAGGAGGGAGAGAGAGTAAGGTTGGGTCTGGGAATAACACTGAATTCAATATGACTGGAAACATGTTTCCCATGAAACAGTGGCCAGTGTGGCTAAAGACAAAGGCATTGGTCACAGCACAAAAAAGGGTTTCTAGTTATTCTCGAGGTGACGAGAAGTCATTAAAGGGCAATGTGGGATTGATGAGACTGGACATAGGGAGACCTAGTAAAACTGAAAACAACAACAACAAAAGCTTAATACAATAATTCAGATGGGAGGTGATGTTGTCTGACCTAAGGCAATACCCATAACGAAGGTATGGAGAGGACATTTTTGAGAAATAGTGATCTATCATGCATGAGATAATGAGAAAAGAGTTTACCTGATTCTTTTATTAAGGTTGTCTTAATGAGATGAATTGGATTGCTGAACAATTGATTGTGTAGATGGCCCACATAATGTATTTTGGCCATGATGGGGAACATGTAATTGCTTATTCATAGCTATAGTAACTGATTAAATTGGATTCTGTTGGACAAGGTTTTCAATACTATCTCATTGGTTCAGGGCTATGTCAATCCAGGATTAGATAGAGGCTTTCACAGTTGCCTCTGTGGTTATTTCATACTCTGTTTTCTGTAGTTGAGGAACTGTATATTGCTTATTACCTATTTAAATTCTTCCTAGTATTTTGGCCCTTTAATATTTTTTCCTGTTTGTTTTCTCCCTTACAGTTTTAAAACTCCTTTTATATTTCTTCTCAAGCTATTCAAAATTTAAATTAATGTACAGAATAAGCAGATTTCCAAAATGTAGGTGAACAAAATGAATTATTTTTTTGAGATTTTTTCCCACACTCACTGAAATATTTTAATATATCTTGAGTTACCATGAAATCAAGTTTGAAAGGTGCTGACCTATGGTGACAGTATCTGTGGTGACTCAGGAAAAGAGACACTGGACATGTTTAATAGAATCTAAATATATGCCATCCAATTGACAAATAGAATACAAAGCATAATATAATAATTGGTTACCTTATGATTTGCAGACATATTGTACAAGTTGGGACTATTTGAGGATTCATAGCATTTGTCTAAAATGTGTGGTTGTTAACACATTTTAGTTCATTGTTTCTGTTGTGGGAAGCCCTCTGTCATGAAGTGTGTGCCATGGGTAAAATGGTCAAAGGTTATTTCTGTGTTTATGTGATTTGCACTCATGAGAGGGAAGCGGTTGTCGCAGAAGGAGCTAGAGAGGCTGACTGAGGCCAGGAATTTGGAATGAAACAGACACAGGTTCAGATTCTGACTGTCCCGGTGTGTAAGCCTGAATGAACGGGTCCACTTCCTTGAGCTTTACTTCTCCTGCTTATAATGTGGGACATCAACGCATACCTTACAGGTAAGCACGGAATGAGATAGTGCACGTAAAACAATCACTGTGTGGCTGGCTCATAGTGTATTCAGTACAAAGGTTACAACAGTTACAAAAAGTCGAGATTCAAGATTTTATTTGCAGCTCATCTATGACTTCATGATGATCTTGAACAAGTACTATTTTCTCTCAGGGTATGAGTCTCCTTATCAGGAAAATGAAGCAGGTAGATTAACTGAGTCTAGATTTGATGACTGGGGTTAGGATGCAATGACTAACATGAATCACATCTAAATTTTTGTCAGAAGATGTATCATTTAAAGTTTTATTTTACCCTGAGTCATGCATGCCTGTGTGAGCTCTGAGAATATATTTAATCTAAACAGATTTAGAAGCTTCAGAATGGTGACATGTTGGTTTTGAGAGCACACTAGGTACCCAGATAAAGAATTCGATTAGGCAGTGAGAGATGAAACCCAAGGAAGAGTGCCAAGCTATATATATAAATAATTTAAAAACACAAATCATATTTAAGGAGTGAAAGTGACTGATACATCCTTAGACAAAAACAAGAAATGTATGCTGGAAAATTTCACATTTATATTTATTTCTTCATTTATTTTCTAATAACAACAGTAATAATAGGGGTAAGCCAGTAAGAAATCAAAGCTCAAGTAAGACCATTTATTATTAATTACAACATTTTTACAACATATTGATTTATAAGGAATATAAAAATTTTTTCTAAAGATTTTATTTATTTATTTTTAGGGAGATAGGAAGGTAGGGAGAAAAAGAGGGAGAGAAATATCAGTGTATGGTTGCCTCTCACGTGGCCCTCATATACAACCCAGGCATGTGCCCTGACTGGGAATCAAATTGGCAACCCTTTGGTTCCCAGCCCGTGCTTAATCCACTGAGCTATACCAGCCAGGGCAGGAATATAAAAATTTTAAAATAATTTGAATTTTACCTATTTTTGTCACAATAATTAGCAAATGTTTTTGACATATTTGGGATAGGTGAGGCCAGTTATATTTTTAAAGCACGGATACATGGTGTGTATCTCAGCCGGACAGGCCGCCATTTTGAGAGCCCGGACACAGGCTCCTGCTGCAGGCAAAATGCAGCTCTGGAGAGGACATCAGAAAGTGGGAGGTTCACATTTTTGCCCTATTTGCCCTCAGTTGCATCTAGTTAGTTTGAGTTAATGATATTTCTTTGCTTATACTCCTACATATGTGCTCAGTGGTAGAGAGGCTGAAGTGTGCAGTACAGTGGTCGGGCATTGGACTCTGGATCTAGTTCCTACCTATGTAGCTTTGAGAACATCATTTCACTCTCTCAATGTTAGTTTCCCCAAATGGAACTAAAGATAGTAATTGTACTTATCTTACAAGTGTTTATGAGAGTTAAATAATATATACTAAACAGGATAATATCTGATATACAGTTTACAAGCATCAGCTGGTTTGCCCCCTCAGTTATTAAAAAATTTTGCATTTGTTAAGTCAAAACTAAATAAAAACATTCTCTATCTTAAAGGAAACTAACATGATCCTTTACAGAATTTAAAAATGCAGTGAATGTGCTTGTTCTAAATTGATCTGTCAATTTTATCAAAACCCAAATTGAGTGCAGTGTGCAGACACAACTTGGGTTGAAGAGTTCTCGGTGAAAGTCACCAGGGGTGATACAACAGTGATTTTTGTCACCAGAGGAAAAATACGTCCTAAGATGCACAAGTATCCTAAAGTCCCGATTATGTGATTTTTCTGTTGCAAACTCTTACTAAGATTCGGACACTTTACAAATAATTTTACATATATTTGGATTATTTGTCTTGAATTCCATTTAAAATCGTATTTCTTGTTCCCAAACTCTGTTCTTTTTAATACAGGGGGTTGATGATATTCATCTCCCTCCATTCCTTGCCCCGATTCTTCCTGAATCTTGGTTTCCATGTCCTCTCATCTCTTTCTATTTCCTTTCTTCCTTTCACTCTTCTCATTCCTGTTAGCATTCTTACCATTTTCAGTTCCCACTGACCCTTTTGACAGTTTTTTTGTCCCTTCTCCTTTTAATCTATCTGTCTACCCTGCTCTCCCTTTCTCTCCCTTCTGATATTGCAATATAGAGAGAAGCACAGAGAATTACTACAATTTATCATATCATAAAGCATATTTGTTCTTTCTCCTTTGCCAGTGATTCATTACTTGAAAATATTGACATCAGTTTCTAGAAATTTCATAAAAGTCTCCAGTGAATACATCTTAATTTCAAACAAACCTCCAGTGGTTTTTGGTTAAGAAAGTGCCCAATTTATTACTTTCCTTCATTTCTTGTGCATCACAGCATTGGGAGTTTGGAACAAGGCTGCCTCCAGGCACTATAAGAAGTGAGCCTATGTAAAAGAGTTTTTTTTTTTTTTATTTCTGTAGAACCCATTACACTAGTAACTCAAGTTGGGAAAAGCTCTCTGAACTGTTTTGTTCCGGTGCTTCAGTTCTGCCTCCGTATCTTATATCAGCCCTGCAACATGGTGGCTCCTTTTAGTTCTGTTATGCATGAAAAAAGCATACACACTTGGAAACATGTGAAAGAATCACTCTCTCTGAACTAAGACTTTATAATTTCATGCTTTTTAGAGAGATCATAATATCAAGGAAGGGCTGGTATCTCATTTCACCTAATATTGCTGTGATAACAATTATGAAGAGTGACTTCAAATAATGTCATTTTCTTGTCAGATTTTTTTTAAAGATTTTATTTATTTACTTTCAGAGAGGGAAGGGAGGGAGAAAGAGAGTGAGAGAGAAACATCAATGTGCGGTTGCTGGGGGCTGTGGCCTGCAACCCAGACATGTGCCCTGACTGGGTATCGAACCTGCGATGCTTTGGTTCGCAGTCTGCGCTCAATCCACTGAGCTACGCCAGCCAGGGCTCTTGTCAGATTTTTAATATGTAGAGAAAACCTTTCTAGCTGGTAGCCACCTTTAAAAAACACCACTGTGCTCACACCATATTAAAAAAAATAATTCAAAATGATCAAAGACTTAAATGTAAGCTCTAAAACTTTAAAACTCTAGATCAGGAGTTCCAGAAGGAGAGAAAAAAAAGAAGAGGCTAATAGCCAAATAGATAACGATGGAGAATAATGCAGGTATAAAAAGCAAAATGGGTTTTCAGACCAAAGGAAGAGCCAGGCCCCCTTATACACATGCCGGTGAAACTGTGAGTTGAAAAGACAAAAGGAAATATCTAAAGATGCCAAAAAGAAAAGACACATTATCTTAGATGGTACAGCAATAAGACTAGTAGTAGGATTCTAATTATTCAAATAGATGCTAAAAGACAGTAGAGCAATATAAATGTTGAAGAAAAAATAAGAATAGTTATAAATCTATATTTAAACTATCATTTAAGAATAAAAGGAAATGAAGATTTTTATGTCATACAAAGAATTAGAGGGTTTACCTCTTACAGTCTTTCTGAAGGCATTACTAATTTTAAAAGAAGGAAATTGATTCTAGAAATAGGCAATAGGATATAAGAAGCAGTGATTTTCAAAAAGTATCTAGAATGTAAAATATGCGTATTTCTGAACTAGCAATACTACTTTTTGTATGAACGTGTTTGCTGGAACATTATTTGTCACAGTAATAACCAGAAATAACTGAAATGTATATAATAATGGCTAAGGAATGAAAAATATTATTTGACTGTAAAAATATATAAATTAGATGTTGATGTTAATGCTGGAGGGATGACCTTGAATTAAAAACAAGAAGTTGCAGAGCAAAAAGAAAAGTATCTACATTGGTTTTAAAGAAAGTAGAAATGAAGTGCTGGACAGCAATGATATGTTCGAGGGGCCGGAATTAAGCTTTCCCAAACTTGTAGTGTTCAGAAAAAAAATATTAATGATTTAATACACTGTTTTTTTAAAACATTGATTTATGTTTATTTAGGTGTCCAATTTATTTTTAAATACATTTTATTGATCATGCCATTACAGTTGTCCCAATTTTTCTCCCTTTGTCCCCCTCCATCCAGTACCCCCATTCCCTCCAGCAGTCCCCTCCCTTAGTTCGTGTCCATGGGTCATGCATATAAGTTCTTTGGCTGCTCCATTTCCTATACGGCTCTTAACATCCCCCTGTCTATTTTGTACCTACCAATTTGTACTTCTTAATCTCTACCTTTTATCCCCCATTTTCCCCCTTCCCCTACCCAGCTAATAGCTCTTCAAATGATCTTTATAATTCTGTTCCTATTCTGGTTGTTGACTTTGTTTTTTAGATTCAGATGTTGATATTTGTGTATTTGTTCCCATTTTAATGTTCATAATTTTGATCTTCTTTTTCTTATATAGTTCCCTTTAACATTTTATATAATAATGGCTTGGTGATGATGAACACCTTTAGTTTTATCTTGTCTGGGAAGCACTTTATCTGTCATTCCATTCTAAATGATAGCTTTGCTGGATAGAGTAATCTAGATTATAGGTCCTTGCTTTTCAACACTTTAAATACTTCTTGCCAGTCCTTTCTAGCCTACAAAGTTTTTTCTTTTCTTTTCTTTTCTTTTTTTTTTGAGAAATCTGCTGACAGTATTGTGGAAATTCCTTTGTAGGTAACTTTCTGCTTTTCACTTGCTGCTTTTAAGATTCCCTATCTTTAATCTTTGGCATTTTAATTATGCTGTGTCATGGTGTGTTCCTCTTTAGGTCCAACTTGTTTGGGACTTTGTGCTTCTTAGACTTGCCTGTCTATTTCTTTCACCAAATTAGGGAGGTTTTCCTTCATTATTTGTTCAAGTAAGTTTTCAATTTCTTGCTCTTCCTCTTTTTCTTCTGGCACCCCTGTGATTTGTGTATTGGTACATTGGGAGATGTCCCAGAGGCTCCTTATTCTATCCTCACTTTTTTTAAAATTCTTTTTTCTTGTTGTTCTGATTGAATGTTTTTTCTTCCTTATGTTCCAAATCATTGATTTGATTCTTGGCTTCATCCCCTCCACTGTTGGTTCTCGGTAGATTTTTCTTCATTTCACTTAATGCAGTTTTCATTTCTGCCTGGGTCTTTTTTATGCTGTTTCAATATCCAATGATTTCTTTGAGCATCCTGATAACCAATGTTTTGCATCAGAAAGGTTGCTTATCCTCATTTGTTATATACTTGTTCATGTTAAAAATTTAAGATTAACAACTAAAAGAGTAAATATAGACTCTTTAGATTAGAAATCACTAGAAACAAACAAACAAAATATATGCTATACTGAAGCTGATCAACCTGATGGGGGAGAAAAGGATTAAAAAAAACAGGAACAACCAAAAGGGTGATAGGTATACAAAACAAAATAAATTGGAATAAACAGTTATAAAACATCAGTTATTGTTTTTTCTTTTTTTTAAATTTTATTTTAATCATTGTTCAAGTACAGTTTTCTCCCCTTTACTCCCAATCTAGCCCATCCACCCCTCCCTCCCAACTTCCCTCCCATTACCACCCTCCACCTAGTTTTTGTTCATGTGTCTTTTAACTTTGTTCCTGTAAACCCTTCCCCTTTCCTCCTGAAACTCCCTCTTCTCTCTCCTCTGGTCACTTTCTGCCTGTCCTCTATTTCAGTATCTTTGACTGTATTTTGCTTGTTTCTTTGTTTTGTTGTTTAGGTTCCTGTTAAAAGTGAGATCATATGGTATTTATCTTTCACTGCCTGGCTTATTTCGCTTAGCATAATGCTTTCCAGTTGCATCCATGATGTTGCAAAGGGTAGGAGCTCCTTCTTTCTTTCTGCTGCCTAGAATTCCATTGTGTAAATGTACCATAGTTTTTTGATCCATTTATTTACTGATGGGCATCTAGGTTGCTTCCAGCACTTAGCTATTGTAAATTGTGCTGCTATGAACATTGGGGTGCAAAGATTCTTTTGGATTTGTGTTTTAGGATTCTTAGGATATAGTCCCAGCAGTGGAATTGCTGGGTCAAAAGGCAGATCCATTTTTAGTTTTCTGAGGAAGTTCCATACTGTTTTCCACAGTGGTTGTTCCAGTCTGCAATCCCACCAACAGTGCACTAGTGTCCCCTTTTCTCCACAACCTCTCCAACACTTGTTGTTTGTTGCTTGGCTTATGATAAAACATCAGTTATTACAGTAAAACTCAACCATTAAAACAGAGAATCTCAGATTGGGTAAAATGTAAAATCCTACTAAAAAGAGAAAACTGTGGTACATTTACATAATGGAGTATTATGCAGCAGGGAAAAAGAAGGAAAGCCTACCCTTTGGGACAGCATGGATGGAACTGGAGAGAATTATGCTAGGTGAAATAAGCCAGGCAGTAAAAGACAAATACCATATGATTTCACCTATAAGTGTAACCTAATCAATAAAACAAATAAGCAAGCAAAATATAACCAGAGACATGGAAATAAAGAACAAACGGATAGTAACCGGGGTGGGGGGAGGGATAATGGGGGAAAACAGGGGAAGGGTCATCAAGGAACATGTATAAATGACACATTGACAAACCAAAGAGGGGTAGAAATGAGGTTGGGAGGTGGGGATGGGTGGGGCAGGGGACATGGTGGGGGGAAAATGGAGACAACTGTACTTGAACAACAGTAAAAAGAAAAATAATTGAAAAAATGAAAAGCAATATATTATACATACATATATATTTGTGTATATGTATGTATACATATGTATTTATATATATCATATGATTGCAAATAAAAAGTGACATACCAGGAAATTTTGAACAAAAAGAATAAAGGTGGTGTAGTAAATTAATGTCAGAAAAAATAAACTTTATTTTAAATTATTAGCAGAGATAAAGAGAAATGAATTAATAAAACATTTTCCAAATGTAAAAATTTATTAAAAACAAAAAACAATAAAATGGTATTAATAAAACTATAATCTAAATGGGACATGTTAACACATCCTAAAATATGTAAATTAATTTAAGCAAAATATTTAGAAAGATTATAGAGGATTTGAATAACTTAATTAACAAGGTTGATCTGACAAATGTGTATACAACTGTACACTCAAAAAATGTGAACATCTATTCTCTTTGAGGGCACTGAGTTCAAGGCAGTCTATTGTGAGGGTTGTAAGTGCAGACTCTGGAGTTTCACTGAGTAAGTCTGAATATTAGCACCACCATGTACTCCCTCTACTACCTGGTTAAGTTATTTTATTTTGCTATGGCTTAGATTCCTTACTCATAAAAACTATAAGTAATGATATTACCTAGGACTTCTTTTCAATTCTAACAAGTTAAAGCATGTAATCTGTTTAGAATAGTACCTAACACATGGTAAATATTTGACCAATTTGACTTGATGACTTGACTCATTACACATAGCTGCAAAAAAAAAAAAAAAAAAAAAAGTAGAACAAAGTCCCATGAAATAAATTCAATAAAATTAGGCTCCAGCTATAAAAAGTAGCCCAGACTCTTCCTATAGCTGGAAATTGAAAAATAGTCTTCTCAAAAATTCATGAGTTAATGAAGGAAGTAATATAGATATAATACAATATTTATAATTGAATGACAGTGAATGTAGTACATATAATAACTCATTTGGATATAGTAATCACTTAGTGGGAATTTTCTGATTATAAATATATATATTAGAATATAAGGCATTTGAAAATGCATGAAGGGTCAATACAAGCAGTCAGAAAAGGAATAGCAGAGGACCTACAAAGAGGTGGGGGCGGGGAAATCCTATGAAAAAGAACAAAGTAAAAAAAATAGCAAACACAAACAACAGAGAAGTTACTAACAAAATATAAAGGATATCTTTTTGAAAAGGATTTTAAAATAGAAAATCCCCTGGTAAAATTGACCATTTAAAAAAGGATACACATAAACACATAGAGGCATTATGAGGAAGAAAAAGGCTGTATTTCAGATTCAGTGAAGATTTTTAAATCCTGAGAGGATATTCTGAATATGTAATGACAAATAACTTGAATAACTTGTTACCTTAAATTAACTGTGCAATTTTTAAGAAAATATAAATTTCTAATATCAACACAGGAAGAAAGAAAATCTAAATATGGTAATAACAACTTAAAACATTGACTTGAGAGAAAAACGCTGCCCCCTTCCTCCAGGTTGCATGCTGTCAGTTACTATTGCTTGTATCTAGGGCCTAGTCTGTGCAGTAAGACAAGAGGCGCATATAGGCATTAGGATTTTTTAAGTATATTTTATTGATTATGCTATTACAGTTGTTCCAATTTTTTCTTCCCTTTATCCCCCCTGAACACCGCACCCCCCACCCTTAAATCATATCCATGGGCTGTTCATACAAGTTCTTTGGCTTCTCCATTTCCTATACTATTCTTAATCTACTCCTGTATATTTTATGCCTACCAATTATATTTCTTATTCCCTGTACCTTTCCCTCCTGATTCTTCCCTTCTACCTCCCCACTGATAACCCTCCATGTGATCTCCATTTCTATGATTCCGTTCCTGTTCTAGTTGTTTGCTTAGTTTTTGTTTTTTAGGTGCAGTTATTGATAGTTATCAGTTTGTTGTCAGTTTATTGTTTATACTTTCTGATCTTCTTCTATTTCTTAGATAAGTCACTTCAACATTTCATATAATAAGGGCTTGGTGATGATGAACTCCTTTAACTTGACCTTATCTGGGAAGCACTTTATCTGCCCTTCCATTCTAAATGATAGTTTTCCTTGATAGAATAATCTTGGGTGTGGGTTGTTAGTTTTCATGACTGAATACTTCTTTCCAGCCCCTTCTTGCTTGTAAGGTTTCTTTTGAGAAATCAGCTGATAGTATTACGGGAACCACTTTGTAGGTAACTCTCTCCTTTCCCCTGGCTGCTTTTAAGATTCTGTCCTTCTCTTTAATCTTGTGTAACTTAATTATGATGTGTCTTGGTGTGCTCCTTCTTGGGTCCAATTTCTTAGGGACTGTCTGGGCTTCCTGGACTTTCTAGAAGTTTATTATTTCCTTTGCCAGATTGGGGAAGTTTTCCTTCATTTTTGTTCAGATATGTTTTGGATTTCTTGCTCTTCCCCTTCTCCTTCTGAAACCCCTATGATTTGGATGTTGGAGAGATGGAAGTTGTCCTGGAGGTTCCTAAGCCTCTCCTCATTTTTTTAAATTATTGTTTTTTTCATTCTGTTGCAGTTGGCTGTTCATTTCTTCCTTTTGATCCAAATTGTTGATTTGAGCCCTAGTTTTCCTTCCTTCACTGTTGGTTCCCTGCATATTTTGCTTTATTTCACTTTGTGTAACCCTCATTTCTTTCTTTATTTTGTGACCAAGCTCAATCAATTCTGCAGGCATCCTATTTACCAGTGTTTTGAACTCTGCATCAGAGAGATTGTCTGTCTCCTTGTTGCTTAGCTCTTTTTCTGGAGTTTTGATCTGTTCTTTCATTTGGGCCACATTTTTTGTCTCAGCATACCTGTTAAGTTGTTAGGAGGTGGAGTCTTAGGTATTCTCCAGGGCAGGGACACCCTCTTGGCTGCACTGTGGTGCTTTCTCTGGGGGAGGGGTCAGAGAGGGAACAATGCCCCTTGCTCATTCTGAGCTAGCCCCACTTTCCAACAAACTCTCCTGTGAGACTGAAAGTTTCTCCTATCTCCACAATCCCCCACAATATTTACAGCTAGAGGTGTTGAGTCTAGTTTCTGGTGAGCCAGCCCATCCTTGCCCTCATGGTTTGCTGCCTTGCCATGGGTCCTCTCTGCCTGCCTGCCCACCGGGCTGCCTGTCTCCCTATCTCTGCCCCTCCTATCAGTCTGGATGAATGTTTATTTAACTCCTTGGTTGTCAGAGTTCCATGCAGATTGATATTCTGGCAGTTCTGGTTGTTTATGCTTTTTAAATTGGTTATTTTTCTTTTGGTTGTATGAGGGAGCAAAGTGTTTCTAACTACACTTGCATCTTGGTTGGAACCCTAGAATTTTTTTAAAAAGCACATAGAAATTAGAAAATAAGTAACAGAGTTACCACTTATATAATATAAGGGTATATGTAAGAATATTCAAGAGCATTTACTGACAGATTTAAAAGTAGAAATTTTGTTGGGTATAACAATTATTTAAGAATCTTTTTATACTACAGAAACAAAAATGTCATTATAATTTAAAAAATTTAAGGTGCAGTAAAAGCTATCAGCTGCCTATCAGAAACCTAGTTATTTATTTACACTTGTATTTTAATTGCAAAAACAGAATAGAGATCTTAGAAATTGATCATATGGGAAGTCCAATGAGTGAGATGGTACTACAAATTTCCTGGACCGAAAGACCACAAAAAGAGTCTGACAACCTCACCATTACATTGAGTTTGTTAAGGGAACTTACGAAGGAGGTGCACATGATAGGATAGGATGGATAGGGGTACAGGGTGTGTCCTGCCCCAGATAAGGAGAAAACAACTTGTATGCTTGTCCAGGGCAATGGCCTGTTCCAGGAACCGGCACAAACCAGAGTTCTGTGGGATGTGGTAGAAGGGTAGATCAGACAGTTTCTGAGGGATTTATGGGAGCAGTCTCTATCCTGGCCAGGATCAAGCTGGCAGGTCCCTCAGTGGTCATGCTATGGAACAGTCTTTCCTCCACAGAGGGCAATTTAGCACTATCCACAGTGTTGAAACTGTATTCCATACCAGTAATTCCACCCTGAGGCATACACTATGGGGAAATTCTCATCTATGTGCCCATGGATATATATTTCTGCATTGATATTATTAGTGAAAAATTGGAAACAATATAAATGACTCTTTATAGGGAAAAGGATAAATAAACTGCAGCGTGTTATATAAGACAGGGTAAAGGAACTAGGTTTCCACGTGTCAACATTGACTAAGTTTTGAAATCACAGTGGTGATAGACAAAAGAAAAATATGGCATGATACGGACAGTCCCTGATTTACAATGGTTCAATTTATGACTTTTTGACTTTACAATGGTATAAAAGTGATATATGTTCAGTAGAAACCAAACTGGGAATTTTTTGAATTTGATATTTTCCCGGCAAGTGATATGTGGCATAATATTCTCTCATGATACCGAGCAGCAGCAGTGGTCTCCAGCTTGGAGTCAGCCACTCGATCAGGGTGAATGACAAATGCTCTACTATGTTCTGGGTAACCTTAAAGGCAGATGAGTCTAAGTTATGGTGTCTGGTGGGTTAGATGCATCAAATGCACTTTTGATTTATGGTATTTTCAGTTTATGATGAGTTTATCAGAATGTGACCTCATCATAAGTTGAGAAGCATCTGTACTCATATTCTTTATGAATAGATACAAATGAGGGAAAATGAAAATATGGGTGGAAAAATATATATATTATATAGCCTTCAATATTATGGTTATGCCGGGTAGGAAGGTAGGAGATTATAAATTCTTGGTGGTGGGTACGTGAGTATTTCCTATAACCTCTATGTATGTCTTCATGTTAGAAATATTTCAGATTAATAAAGTCCCAGCCAGCATGGGGTCCTTATGCACTGCTGAGATCGAACACAGGAGGAGAGCTGGCTGGTATGGATAAAAAGGATGTGTCCGAACACGGCTGAGAGCCACAGAGGAAGATTCAGTAACAGAAGATGTACAATAATTGCTGCAGTCACACACCATGGAACCATCTTAACATATTTGCCACATCAAATGCCGTCTGTATTATTTCTGTCTTCTCACTTAGATACTAATATTCACAAGTCATGAGAACTAAAAGGGATTTTATTTTTAGAAAATCAAGAGCATATCAATATATAAAAATATATATTTAAAAAAGCCAAACTGCACAGATGCATTTTAAAAAGAACAGTATTTTCCTAGTGTTCCCAACTTAAGATACATGTTTTGGCCAATATGTATGTTATGTAGAATAGAATAGAACATTTGAACTCAGAATGCTTGTAATTTCAGTAAATAATCTATTATAGTTTAGAAGAACTGGATAGTATTCCATTGTGTGAACTAACAAGCAACACAGAACCAGAGGCATAGAAACATGGGTTTAGACTGATAGCTGTAAGAAGGGAGGTAGGCATTGTTTGAAAGAAGGTGGAGGGATTAGAGAAAGGACATATATGCACAACCCATGGACATGGACAGTGGTGTGGGGATTGTCTCAGGGAGGGGGGTTTGAGTAGAGGAGGGTTAAGGGGAAAAATTGGGATGATTGTAATAGCACAAACAATAACAATAGGATAAAAATATTTTAAAAAATTAAAAGAATTGGAGTTAGTATCTACAAACTGGGTAAAAATTAGCACTTTTTAATCAGTTATTTGTATGCTTTTATTACTGTAGTTATTTTAATTTGTTATCATTGATAATATACTTTATAATATACTTTAATTATTGATAATATATTTTAATTTCACAAACACATCTGTATTGCAAGTATATTAGTTGAGCTAATCATCTTTTAAATAATATTGTTGCCAAAAAAGTGTTTCCTAAAAAGGCAGAGATGCTTATTTATACATATAAGTAATTATATTTCTATTAATTGCTCTCATAGCCAAGTTTCATTTAAGAAGCTTAGTTTATGGAATAGCAAGGAAGTCTGTGTGGCTTAAATCAAATATTCAAAGGTGAGCATAACAAAAGATGAAGTTAGAGAGTTAAGGGGAATGTCCAGATCACTAGTTAAAAGAATGTAAGAATGAACCAGCCATTTAAAAATATGAATAAATAGTACAACATAGAGAACCTGAATTTATAATCTGGATATGAATCTAGGCACTATCATGGATTTTTTACATGGAACTTATTTGACCACATTTTTCTTCAGTTTTTCAATGTGCAAAAAAGGAGCTTATTGACCTCACAGGGTTGTTTTGAGAATTAAAGTAGTAATCCACAGAATGTGTATTGCATAGTGCGGGACACATCCTCATGCCCAGTAAATGGTAGTATTCCTTTCTTTCACAGTTTCCTCCAATTTACATATTTTTTCTCTTCAATTTGAAAGGGCAATGGGGAAGTTCAAATTACTTAAGGAAGCATTATAAGCAAAACCAACAATGACCCAAGATTTACAATAGGTGAAAATATAATCTTGTTATTTACATAGTAAATAGAGGATTTATTATTTAGAACCTAAAGTCTTCAGCATGCATAATGGATAGACTTTGGGGGGATCCATGTATCATTCAAACATGAGTATGTGAATTTTGGGGGTATGTGAACTTTTGTCCAGATGTTTCCATCCAAATTTGCATCAGACTCTCAAAGTACCCATGGCCTCCTAAAATGAGTGGAATATCCTTTATAAATAAGCAGCATGCTATTGAGGATAATCTGTGATACCTTTCACACTGGGATAAACTAAGGCTTCAACCACAAAGTGTTAATTGTACATACATTAAAAATAAATTTGTTTCTCTCCTCCTTCTCCATCATTAAAATGCAAATAGCTCGGAGAAAGTATGGCTTATCTTGGCCAACCAATCTTCAGTATGAGTTAATTCACTAAGAGTGTGAGTTGCTTTGATAAAGAGTTTAGGGGGTAGAGCTGGTTTAACTTGATTAAATTTGGTTGGGACAAGCCCAGCTTTTATTCACTCATTTAGCAAATTTTGATTTGACACCCACTATGTGGCAGAATGTGTGCTAGGCACTGGAGGTGCTGTGGTGAATCAGAGAGAAAAATTAGCAAACAAACCAGTAAGGAGAGTTTAAATCACGAGAACAGGGGTTGAGTGTGTTGGAAGAGGCGTGTGTGTCATGATGAAAACCAACTGAGCTGCCATGGGGGAGGCTGTTTTTGATGCGATGCGGTCAGGGAAGGCCTCTTTCTAAGGAGGGACATCAGACTGCCTGCCATGCAAACAGGGGTGCACACCCAAGGCACAGGACCCAGCAGAGGCCTCGGGTGAGTAGGAAAGTGCATGGCATGTTCAGAGAATACAGAGAAGCCAGTGTGGCTTGAACATTTTTAGTAAGAAGGGGGCAAGTAAGAGGTAAAGTTCAGAGTTAAGTCATGCAAATACTGAGCCATGATTAGGAATTTGGGTTTTTCTATAGGAGTAATAGAAATGAATTTAAAAATTCTGAGTAGAGGAGTGACCTGATTTAAATGGTGAATCTATGACTCCTAGTGGTCTGTGGGAAATGGGTTGTCATAGTCAATAATAGATGCAGAATGACCACCACATCCAATCCTCCAAAATATGAAGTTCTGTCACCACCAAGTGTGTAACAGATCCAACTTCTTCTTTAGTTGTAGGGGCTGAGGAAAAGAGTTACCAAGTTTTGGGCTTTAATAACTGGGTGACGTGGGAGTATCATTTTCTTTCATAGAAAGAATTAGGAAGGCTTAGATTTCAATGTGTAGAGGTTAGGAAATTCTGTTTTGAACATATTAAGTTGTAGGTAGCTACTAAACATCCATGTAGTGATAGAGTTGTATATAGGAGTCTAAAGTGCAGAGGAAATGTGTGGCCTGGAGGTGAAAACTGAGAACCAACAGTATATAATGATATTTAAGCCATGGGAACTAATAAGGCACAGAAGCAAAGAGGACCTGGGTACTACGACCCTCACCTGGTGAGTTTTGCTCTGAAGGAAAGCACAGAAATGATGCTGTGGAATTGGGTGTGAAGATTGGGAGTTTGGTGGGGGCTTTTTTAGATGAATTGTATTAGGACATCTTTGTATGTGAATGAAAATGGTAGGTTTGTAGGGCATAAATGATGGCACTGAGAGAAGATAGCTTATTGCAATGATCAGAATTAAGGTATTTCTTTTATCAATGGGTCACTCATTCCACTTTTTTCCTGCTATTTTACAAACCCAACATCTTCACTCCTTCACCTGGGTAACTAACTGGGAAATGGTTGCCTATACGTGCAGTGACCACCTCTGCCTGTGGAATCACAGGAAATAGCAGCGTTTAATTCAGGGCTTTATAAAGCTTAGACTTCTCTAGGCACTGATAGAAGCAAAGATATCATCCCATGTAGTTGTGCTAATTCACAGAATTTTGCTGCAATTTATATTTCTCCCTTGTCTTCTCTTTTAGAAAAGGCATTATTTCTCATTGATGAGTAATTAGGTAAAGTTTCATGATCCATTGAGTAATGATCTCCCTGTTCACAGGAATTTTATTTTGCTTTTGCCATAGAGTATAGGCACCATGCATTTATGAAGAATTTGTTTATCATTGAGATCTATGCATCAGGAATGTGGTTGGAAAGAACTTTTCCAAAGGAAAGGAAGCAAAACATACTTATTCCCTAAGTACCATAGATGAGAGCTAACTGACCCAACCAATCAAGAAGACTATCTCCAACAGGGCAGAATGAAATGCATGGATCTCATACCAGATAATAGTGATGTTTGAAGGGCGTTCCTCATAAAAAGATTTACACAGCAATGTGGAACTGGGCAACTTCTCCCTGGTCTCAGTGCTTTGAAATGTCACCATTGGCTGGTTAAGGTAGTGACTGAGCATTGTTAAATAAATTTGCTTCCATTTCCAAACCCTTCATAGAGAAGTCACCCCCAAATGAACTGAAATGTTTTCAGGTTCATCTACATCATGGGGCTGGGCATTATGAATTTATTCACTGGTCTTGCTTCCAAAGTTAGTTGTGTAAAGACAGATAATGCTATATAAAAGAACTGACCCCTGAAACTACTCCAGACAGGATTAGTAGGATAACAAATAAACATGAATAAAAGGCTAAAAGAAATAGGCACTGGTTTCCCTGTAAGTTCTGATCACTTGCCCTCCAAGTTCATGTTTTAACTCATCTACTCAGATCCTTCAGAATGGATTTCTAAAAAAAAAAAAAAAAAAAAAAAAAATTGTGGCAATGTTATTTTCATTATTTGATTTTTTAATTTACAGGCATTTCTTGGAGATACCAGAGTAACAGCAAATTTATGGAGTGCAAATAAAAAGGTACTGGCTGGAAATATTTTAAGATATGATATTTCCTAAGTAATTACTCAAACCAGTAAAGTCCATAGCTGTAACATTCGGTATATTAGCCTAATCTTTCATTAATTATTTGAATTCAGAAAATTAAAAAAACCCCAAGAGGAATTTACTTTTGAAAAAAAGATTTTACAATTTATGGAAACAAATTTAAAAAGCTAGAGAAAGTTGTTACACTTCATGTTGCCCCAAGGGTCCCTTAAATTATTCTCATTCTTTTTAATTCTTTTTTCTTTTTGCTGCTCTGCTTAGGTGTTTTTTCCTACCTTGTCCCCATATTGCTGATTTGTTCCTGTGCTTCACCTAACCTAAGCTTTATTCCTTCCAGTGTATTATTTATTTTAGATATTGCATTCTTTATTTCTTACTGGTCCTTTTTTATTCTTCCTATGTCTTTTCCCATGCCATTGAGCATCCTTACAACCATTACATTGAACTATGTATCTGATAAATTGCTTACCTCCTTTTCATTTAGCTCTTGTTTCAGAGAATTCTCTGGTTCTTTCATTTGGTGACTGTTTCTTTGTCTCCCCATTTCAGCTGCCTCTTTGTGTTTGTTTCCATGTATTAGGTAGATCTACAAAGACCCTGGTGCAGCCTATGTCAGACACTACCTCTGACTGCTCCTGGGCAACCTCTCTGGAGCTGTCAGCAATACACAGCTAGTGGCTTCCTCTGCTCGGCCTGTTTGCATGCAGAAACAACCTGGTTGTTTCTCACAAGGCTAGCTTTTTCCACCATCGGGCCCAGGGGAGGGTCAAGTAAAGTCTCAGGGCTCCCAGAGATCCACCTTAGTTGTTAATTACTGAGATAACAGAGAAAGAGTAACTTCAGGTGGGGTAGAGTAATACCTGTGGATGGGGCTATTGCTTCCCCTCAGCCTGATCCCCTTGGAGGGAAGTGCTCTGCCTGAGAAAGATGGCATCTGCAGTATGGGGAATGACTCAGCACAGGGATTCTGGTGGCTGTTTCTTCAGTTCTCTCTCCAGAGCCACCAGCCCCAGACTCCCATCATGTGGCGATAGTCCACTCTGCCCTCCCTCTGCTGGAGTTCAGGATAAGTGGCTACAAATGGAATTTTTTGTGTTGAACCTCTTAAGGAGGCTCTCTGCATCTCCAGCTGTCTCTCCCTGGCAGACAGAAACCCTGCTGCTTTTCACAGCTGGACATTATCTGGGTTCCTTCCCTGGCTCTGGTACTGTAGGCTGGGGAGACCAGCTTGGAGTTTAGACTCTACACTTCTCAGAGGAACCCCCCAACTTCTGAAATACCCCTCTGGAACTTCTGCTGCCACCGTAGTAGCCCAGCCAGTCCTCTTGCAACTCTACTGTACTCCCTATAGTCTTGTAGTGAGGTGGTTTCTCCTGTCTGTCCTTGGTTATAAGGCTTCCCTCCAACTAGTGTTCGGTTTGTTATTCGAGATGATTTTTCTACAATTTAGTTGTAATTCCAGGGAGGAAGATTGTGCAAGCTTCCACTTACTCATCTGCTATCTTGGATCTTCCAAGGTGTTTTTTTTTTTAATTTTCATTTTTGTGAGATAACTTTTTCCACTTGTTTACTCTTAGTCTCTGTGTGTCTTTGAATGTGAAGTGAGTCTCTTATAGACAACATATGTAAAGGTCTTGTTTTCTTATCTATTTAACCACCCTCTGTCTTTTGACTGAAGCATTTAATTCACTTACAGTTAAAGTATTGATAGATATGTAGTTACTGCCATTTTTCTATTCATATTTTTTTTCATTGTTATTCATCATTTAACATAATTTTTTTTATTGGCCAATCCAATAGTTTCTTTCTTTTTTTTATTTTAATGATTGTTCAAGTACAGTTTTCTCCCCTTTACTCCCAATCAAGCCTATTCATATTTTTTTTTATCTTTTCTTCGTGTTAAAGTTTAAAGTTTCTTTACATTTTCTATAATACTAGTTTGGTGGTAATGGACTCTTTTAGTTTTTTCTTCTCTGGGAAAGCTTCCCTAGCTCTTTATCTATTTTTCAGTTCTAAATGCTAGCATTGCTGTGTGGGGTAACCTTGGTTGTAGGAACTTACTTTTCATCACTTTGCATAGTTCATGCCAATACTTTCTGGCCTGTAATGTTTCTAATGAGAAATCAGTTGACAGTCTCATGGGAACTCCTTTGAGGTAACTAATTATCTTTTGCTGCTTTTAAGATTCTCTTTTTGTCTTTATCCTTTACCATTTCAATTTTGATGTATTTTAGTGTGGGTCTCTTTGGGCTCATCTTCTTTATGACTCTCTGTGCTTCCTGGGCTTGTATGTCTATTTCTTTTACCAGGTTAGGGAATTTTTCAGTCATTATTTTTTCAAATAGGTTCTTGATTCCTTATCTCTCTTTTTTTTCCTGGTATCCCCATGATGAAGGTGTTGTTCCTCTTAATGTTGCCCAGGAGGTCCCTTGAGCTATGTTCATTTTATTGGAGTCTTTATTTTTGGCTGTTCTGACTGGGTGTGTTCTGCTATCTTTTCTTCCAAATTGCTTATTTAATCCTCTGCTTCCTCTCATCTGTTTAGTCCCTCCAATGTATTCTTCATTTCAGTTATTGTATTCTTCATTTGTGTGGCTCTTTATTATGTTTTCTATCTTCATTTTATGTTAACTATCTCTTTGTTGGAGTTCTCACTAAGATCAGTGAGCATCCTCGTAAACAGTGTTTTGAACTTTGCATCTGGTAGATTGCTTTCTCTGTTTTGTTCATTCATTTTCTGAAGTTTTGTTCTATTCTTTCACTTGGGACATGTTTCTTTGTCTCTTCATTTTGGCAGCCTCCATGTACTTGTTTCTGTTTCTTTGTATCAGGTAGAGCTGTTACATCACCTGGTCTGGTAGAGTAGCCTTATGTAGTAGGTGTTTTGTGGGACCTGGTAGTACAGTCTTCCTGGTCACCTGAGCCAGGTGCTCCAGGTATGTCCTTTGTGTGGGTTGTGTGTGTTCTTCTGTTGTAGTTGAGCCCTGGTTACTGTTGGCACATTGATGGTAGGGACTAACCCTCAGGCTGATTTGTTGTGAGGACTGGACATGACTACAGTGGAGGAGCTTTTGTGCAAGGGCTGACTTTACAGAGCAGGATTCAGTTTAACCAGGCTCTGGTGCCTGCCAAATTCACCCTTTGTTGTTTGTGGATGGTCAGGTGGTGCCTAGTATGGTCTTAAGCTGGCTGCTGAATTTGTTGGTTCTAGGGCTTTTTTGGAGGTGCAGGCCAAGGTCAGCCACTGCTTGCATCTGGTATGGGCTACAAAGTGATCTGCAGGTTCACTTTAGTTGCCACTTATGCTGGGCTTAGAGGCATCTGGAAAAGGCTAAGCTGCAAACTGAGGGTGGCTGTTGCTAGTGCCAGGCTTGAGACTACTTAGCAAAAGTTATAGGGTATGCTGAGGCTAGGTACTGCTTATTTCAGGTTCATGAACCTTTGAGAGGTTTCAGGAAAGTTTGCAGCATGAACAAATACAAGCCATTTGTATGGAAAAGTCACTGCAAGCAGCTTGTGCGAGCCTGAAAAATCTCAGGAAATCACTAGGTTGGGCAAATACTATCAGCCAGTTCAATGGAGACTCAAAAATGTGCCTGTCTGTGTCTGCAGGGGGAGGCTCTCAGCAAAGGAGCAATGGCTTCTGCCAGCACTTCAGTCTGGGGGAAGCTGCTCCTCCTTCTCTTGCCCTGAAGCTAGGCAATTCAGTTTTTCCCTGTATGTCTCTGGAGTCTTTTGAACTTCCTCTCTGTTTTGGAACTCAGAATGAATGAGTCTGTCGGTGAGTAAGTCCGTGTACCAGCCATTTAAGAAGAACATCTGGGACTCCAGAAGCACTCTGTCTGCCTCAGCCACCATTTCTGCTGGTTTTCACAGACAGAAGTTATGGGGACTCCTCTTCCAGGCACAAGAATTCTGGGCCAGGGGTGCTGATGTAGACCTGGAACCCCTTGCTTCTCAGGGGGGACCTCTACAGTCAAGATATCCCTCCTGATTTTTTGCCTACATGCATGAATGTGGGACCAGCCACACTCTCTGCTCCCTCCTACCAGTCATGCTATGGCTTCTTCTGTATGTCCTTAGTTACAGGACTCCTGTTCAGCTAGACTTCAGGCAGTTCTCAATGATGGTTGCTCTGTAGTTGAGTTGTAATTCTGATGTAGTCATGTGAGGAGGTAGGTGCAATTGTTATGTAAACAATTGCTGAAAGATTAAGTACATAGATAAATGAATGAATGAATGTTTGCTTACTTCAGGTGGGCCCCACATGCTGCTCTGTAATCATACTTTATTTCTTCAGAGATCTCATTTACTTCATTCTTCTAAACCACGATTTCCTTCTCCCTCTCTTTAAACCTATAACCTCCAATCTTCCTCTCCCAACCTCACTCTGAACTGTCAACTGATAGTCTTTCTTCCACTTTCACTGAGCACTAGAAGTGATCAGAAGAGAAGGAATCTCTTCCTCAGGCTCCTCCCCACCTACCTCTTGGGTCTGCATAGCAGCACAGCCCCAAAGTGGGTCCCCTCCCTTTCCTGAGGAGGAGCTCTCCTTGTTCCTACTTAGCCAGCCCTGTGTTTATGCAGTAGATCCCAGCCCCATTCACATGGGGACATGGTTCTAGAAGTTCTTTCTCTCCTGGAACATAGATGTCCCCTCCCTACCTGATCATTGCAGTCAATATGGAAAAATCACTATTTCTCCCTATCTTTAAAAAACCTTTTGATCCCATTTCACCCTCCAGTTATTACTCCTTTTTTCTTCTTCTCATTTCATCAAAATATCTTGAAAGGGTTGAGTATACATTCTGCTTCCAACTTCATATGCTGAAGCTGTAACTTTCAGCAAAACTTATTTGGAGATAGGGCTTTTAGGAGCTAATTATGGTTAAACGAGGTTGTAAGAAAGGAGGTAGAAGATAGTATAGGGGGGTAAATGGGTGATGGAGAAATGAAATAAAATTGAATTAAATTTAAAAAAATGGGGGCACAATCCAATAAAATTGATGACCTTTTAAGAAGAGAAGAGATGGAGATCTTTCTCTCTTTTCCTGAAGACCCTTTGGAAAGGCAATATAAGCACACAGCAGGAAGGAGGCTTTGTGCAAGCCAGGAAGAGTGCTCTCACAAAAACCTGGCCTTGCTGGCACCCTGATCCCAGGCTTCTAGTCTCCTGAACTATTAGAAAATACATTTCTGTTAAGTCTCTAGTTTATATTATTTTGTTATGACAGTCTGAGCAGACTAAGAAAACAAGTGAGTTAACCATTTGCCTCTTCATCAGAATGGAGATAATAATAATGCCTAAATTACAAAGTTGTGAGGACTAGAAGAGATCGAGTACATAAAGGCTTGGCAATTTAAAGAAAAGAGTTTGAGCAACAATGTAATTGTCCAGGTTTTTTTTTTTTTAATTGCAAAACAGATCTGATTACATGTACCTGATCCTATGGATCAGATTCTCCCAGAATGCTTGTTAAAAATATAGCTTCCTCACTAGCTGGGTAGCTCTGATGGTTGAAGCATTGCCCCAGTAAGCCAAGGTTGTAGGTTTGATCACCAGCCAGGGCATATATAAATAGCAACCAATAAATGTATAAATAAGTGTAATAACAAGTCTGTGTGTGTGTATGTGTGTGTCTGTGTCTGTCTGTGTCTCTTCTTCTCTCTAAAAAAGCAATAAAGAGTACATTTATAAAAAATATACAGGTTCCTAAACAACAAAACAAAGAAACAAGCAAAATATAGTCAAAGACACTGCATTAGAGGACAGGCAGAAAGTGACCAGAGGAGAGAGAAGAGGGAATTTCAGGGGAAAAGGGGAAGGGTTTACAGGAACAAAGTTAAAAGACACATGGATAAAAGCTAGGAGGAGGGTGGTAATGGGAGGGAAGTTGGGAGGGGGGGTGAGTGGGCTTGACTGGGAGTAAAGGGGAGAAAACTGTACTTGAACAATGATTAAAATAAAAATATATATATACAGGTTCCTAGACCCCAAGTTAGAACTAGAGAATTAGAATATCTCTGATGTGGCCCAGGAATTGAGAATTCCAGATGATTTAGGGGCACTACATTAGGGAATGATATGCTAATCAGTATCTCAAAGTGTTGTTCTGCCAGAAACCCAGACTAGAGAAATCTATGCCAGTAGATGCCAGTCAGCAAGGAGAAGAGTAACAGAAATTCTATCCTAAAAGCTATCAGAATCTGCCTTGGCTATTTTAATCTGCGCTTGAATATTTTATTTATTTATTCATTTATATCAGTATAGATATGTGAATATTTTTATACTTTGGCTTCTAATCTAGTCATTTATCTTGTTAATCAAATTATTAAGCTTGGCCATCGACTACTTTTTAAATTAGTTCTTATGTTTCTTTGATATATCTCCATCATTGTGATTTTGTTTGTCTGTTTGCTTCAGATACCACTTCTTTTCCTTCCTGGCACTATACAACCAGCTACTCCAGGCTCATCTTGCTTGTTTACTGGCCCAGCCTTAAAGGCAATCATTTTTCCTAGTAGCACTGGTTTCCTCCATTGGAGAGCGCTGTTAGAAACAAAGGTCTGGACGACAGCTGTGCTTCTTGTAGGCCCTCTCAGCTGGCACAGTCTTTCTGAGCTCCAGCGCTGGGATAGCAGCTCAAAGGCACCATGGATATTTGGGAGTGGGTGAAACTGAATTGTCCAGCATCAGGGAGATAGCTGGGGAGCAGCTTTCTCCCAGACAGAAGTGCTGGCAGAGGTCATTGTCTCTTTAGTGAGCCCTCCCTCACAGAGCCAGCAGGTGGATGCCAATGCACATGAATACTTCAGATGCACTGCAAAGGACTGAGACTGCGTGCTGGTCCTAAAATTAATTAAGACAATATAACAAGATTACTGTGTAATTTTACATTGATACTCTATTTAAATATTGCTTTGTGATCAATAATATATGAGGACATAGTGTGTTGGAGAAAGTGAAGTGAAGGAGGTTACTGCTCGTGATTCTTTATCTGTGCTGTCTTGAATACATAACTAGCAGGTGAAGTTGACTTTTGGAAGGCACGTGTGACAGCTGCACAGAAGGAAAACATCAGTGCTGTTCCATCCCCTCTCCCCGGCTCACAGAAATATTGACTTCTTTTTTAGTGATACTGAGTCTCATCTTAATAATTAAACCTTTAAAAAGAATGCCAACTACCCAGCAAATGGTAATTACAATGCCTAATCCTCCTCCTCACATCTTTGTGCAAGACAATATTTACTCTGGGTTATGTGTTTGCCAGAACAATCATAGCCCAGCTTTAGCTGGTGGGTGTTCAGCTGTATCTCTGCCATGCATTTTTGCAAGATGTTGTGAAGACCCAACTGAAACTCAAAAGCTTTGTCAATGGTTAAAAATGTCTCACTAGGAATGTATTAGCATTTTCACTTGGATCTCAACTTGACTTCTATTTATATTCCAATTAATTTTAGCTCCCTTCTTTCTTCCTTCCTTTACTAATGTATCTAGTGTCACAAGCCATATGTGATAGTGAGATTTGTTACTTTATAGCCCCATTTAGTATATATAATGAATTCATTCCTCACTGAGCTTCTACTGTGTACCAGGCCTTGTGCTAGTTACTGAAGGTCAGATCTGCAAAAATCAACATTGAACAAAACAGGAGGGAGCTGAGATTCCAAACAATACGTGGAGCCCACTTGCTGTGGATCTGAGAGGGTGATGTCAAGTATTATGTGTTATGGGCAGTGTTCTTCCTGTCTAATGTACCTGCAAGTCTTTGTATCATTTTTGTCTTCTTTGAACAACTGTTTGCAAGTGAAATGCTTTTATTTTTCTCTCCCAAGCCCCCCATACATTTTTCATAATTATGTGCTCCTATTGCTGCTGTAAAAGATTACCGCAGATTTAGTGCCTTAAAAACAACACAAGTGCATTATCCTATGGTACTGGTGGTCAGAAGTCTGGAATGAGCCTCTTTGGGCTAAAGCCAACGTCTCAGCAGGGCTGCAGGCTTCAAGGGAGAATCTGTTTCCTTGCGTTTTTCAGCTTCTAGATGCTGCTGTCATTCCTTGGCTCATGGTCCTTTTGCATCTTCAAAGCCAGCAATGACCCATCAAATCTAAGTCTTTCTCACGGTGCCATCTGTTGTGGAATTGATGTTTGTGTCACCCCCCAACTCCATATGTTGAAGCCCTAACCTACAATGTGACCGCATTTAAATTTATTAGGGTTAAATGAGGTCATAAGGGTACGGCCTGAATCTGGTAGGATGAGTGTCCTTATCAGGATTAGTGTCCTTATCAGATAAGACACTAGAGGCCTTCCTCTCTCTCTCCCTTTCTTTCTCCTTATCTATCTGTCCATCTCTCTCTCTGTTTGTCTTCACTTGCCTGCACAAGGAAAGACCATGTGAACACACAGCAGGGAGAGGTGGCTGTCTACAGCTCAAGGGGAGAGCTCTTACTGGACACTGACCCTTCTGAAACCTTGATCTTATTGACTTCCATTTTCCAGAACTGAGAGAAATATATATATATATTTTTTTGTTTAAGCCACCCAGCCTGTGGTTTCTGTGAATGGCAGCCTGAGCAGATTAATGATCTCTGGTTCTGGCTCTTCTGCCTTTCTCGTCCCCACTTAAAGACACTTGTGATTATATCCACCCTACCCAGATAATCCAGGATAATCTCCTTTTGAAAATTCAGCTGATTAGCAATTTTAATTCTATCTGAAATCTTAATTCCCCTGTGTAGCATAATATATTCACAGGTTCCAGGGAGTAGGATGTGGACATCTTTGGAGACCATTCTCATTCTCTCAATCTCTCTCTCTGCCTCTCTGCTTTTAAAGGTTAAATGTAATTTACTAAGTCTTTTTCCTTTTATTGAATTATTTTGGGTGGGAGTACCTTCTTTTTTATCAGCAGTTTGCGACTGAGAAATTATTGCTTCCATAGTCAGATAAACAGATTGCAGTAAAGGCCCCGCTGGTTTCAATAGCCTGAGTCCTCAAACGTTTTTCAGACGGCTCCCCGCTCAGAGCTCCTGCTGGTCACCTCTGCGTGGGCCCTGCCAGGCTTCCTCCTGGCTCTGCTGCTGTGCACTTGTAGTTTCCCCATGCCACATACCACCTTTTGTTCTACTCCATGTCAACATAGACAGATAAATTACATTCAAAGTTTTCTTCAAATTATTGTGGTCTTTCTTTCTAGTAATAAATCACAAAAGTGTTTAATGGTTAAGCAATGCTTAACTCTTTACTGTTGCTGTACATATGTGAGCTTCCTTTTCATATTATTTATTTCTCCCAGCAAGACTTTTTTTTAAAACCAAAGGCTACATTTTTTTTCAAATTTCTTTAATTTTAATTAGTGTCTGTTTTCTGACCCAAGGTCCACATTGCTTTTAGTCATCATGTCCCCTTGAGGGTGGCAGTTTCTCAGATTTTCCATTTTTGAGAACCTCAGCGATGTGATGAGTACGGTATTTTGCAGACCCTTCTTTAACTTGGGTTTGCCTGCTGTTGTCTCAGGATTGGAAGAACTGAGGTGTTTTTCAGAGAGAGACCAGGGAGGGTAAGTGACGTTCTCTTCAGTGTGTCAGGGATGCGTGCTATCAACATAACATCATTGTGCTGGGTAGTGTGATGACCTAGCTGAGGTGGTATCTGTCAGGTTTCTCTATAATAAAATTATTCTTTTTCCCACTTTTCTCTTTAGAAGGAATCACTATACAGAGGACATAGTGAAGGGGTAAAAAGTTGTATTTCACCTCTGTGAAAAATATAAATTTAAAAATAAGTCGATCATATATCTAGTTATTAAATATTAAGTATTAATATAGTATATTAAATAGAAATAAAAATTATTTGGAATTCTGTGCAGGAGATTTTTCTATTCTCCTGCATTTATTTATTCAATCATTTATTTTATCAGTATTGACTTGTGAACATTTGTTTTATACTTTGAATTATAACCCAATATTACATTATTGATTTTATTGCTCAGGTTTTTCCATCTTTGGCCATGGGAGCTTTTAAGTTGGCTCCTGGGTCTCTTTGACATACCAGCATTGATTTGTTGTTTTTTTTTTTTTAGCACTTCCTCATTTTCTGGCATGACAAGACATTCCAGATTCATCTTGTATATTTTCTGCTCACCACTAGAGTCATTATTTCTCCAAGGAACTTTGGTTCTGTTCATTGGAGAATGAAATAGACATCAAGCTCTGGGTCCTAGTGGTGCTCATTGTTACTGGGGTGTTGCTGATCCTAAACCCGCTTGGTGGACAGAACTTGCAAATTTGTACTATAGCTATATACTAACCTAGGTACACACATATATCTATAATTCTTTCTCCATTTATCCAGCTGCATCTGTATTAAACTGAGCACAAGTTCATAGTGATGTCTTAAACTCTATCACCGTGGGAATTGTTCCAGCCTTCTCCGCGTGCTTCTCTGCATCCTTTCACTCCAACAGCGATCTCTCTCCATCGGGACTCCATGGTCAGCAGTTTCAGAACTGATAACCCATACCACATGAAAAACAGCTTTATTATCTAGAATACAGTACTTGGGTACAGTTCCTTTTGTATCAAGTTATTTCCAAAGTTACTTTGGTCAGCAACATTTATCCCCACTGCCTTCAGGAAGGTCATATCATGTATTTGTCATACAATTAGATTTCCTTCTCATGGTCTGCAGTTTGTGCTGGATTCTTTTGAGTTCCCCCAATTGATTTTTTAAAAAAATCATATGTTAAGGTTCGCTCTTTGTGAACTTCTATGCTAAACTTTTATGCATGTTGACAAGTGGATAGTGGCATGTGTCCACCACCTCAGTGTCATTGAGTATAGTTTCAGAACACAGTGTTTTGTCTATTCAGCCCTTTCCTCTCCCCAAACCACTAGCAACCATTGATTGCATTTTCCAGGAGTTAATATAAATTGAATTATACAGTATGTAGCACTTTTTTTTTTACTAGATTCTTTTAATTAACAGTGAGCATTTAAGATTCATACATGTTGTTGTTTGGCTTGATAATTCATTCCTTTTTATCATTGCATAGTAATCAGTTGCTTGAATGTACCACAGCTTTTTATCCATTACCTTTTGAAAGACATCTTGACTAATTCCAGTTTTTGGTGAATGTGAATAAAGCTGCTGTAAATAGTCACATGTATGTTTTTTTGTGTATTTAGATTTCAGATCATGGTAAATTCAGCAATTGCTTGATCGTATGGTAAGACTCTTTTTGGCAATAAAGTACAAAAAATTACAATAAAGTACAAAACTGTCTTCCAAACTGGCTGTACCATTTTGCCTTCCCACCACTAACGAATGAGAATTTCTGTTGCTCCATATACTTGGCAGCAACTGGTATTGTCAGTTTTCAGATTTTAGCCATTTCAATAGGTATGAAGTAGTATTTCATTGTTGTCCTCCCAGCAGCATCTGAATGATGTACAAAGCAGCTATAAATGGTCAGAAGTAGAGGAATTAAGAAAAAATGGATAGTTGTGGTGGTATATATGCTTTCAATGTGATGATCAGTTTGGAATAATCATTTTCTACATTGTATTATTTAACTTACTTACCAGGCCTGAACTCAATAAGGGGCTTATATTTAGGAAAGTGGAGTCTCCCTTAAAATCATATTAAGTTGGAGATTTATTGTATTATGCACTTTTTACATATGTCTTCATCTTTCTTTTTTATTTATCTATACACCCAGCTCCACTTATTAGTTTGGGCAAGAAAAGGCCAAAGATCTAAGTGATTAGCTGGGGTAGGTTAAAGATGGCTGCACTCATTTGGTACTCCTCTCACCAAGATGGAGTCTAATTTTATTTCCCTTGACTTTAGTCTGCCTCTAGCACTTGTTTGACTAATAAATACAGTGGAAGTGACATTCTGGGACTTCTGATGCTAAGCTAGAAGAAGCCTTATATCTCCTGTTTAGGACTCTTATGACATTTTCTCTGGGAACCCTAGGCTGCTGAGTAAGACACATGGCTACTCTGAGACCACCATGTTGCGGGGGCCACGTGTAGGTGCTGGAGTCACCTGTCCAGCTGAACTTGCTCACCAGCTGTGCCCACCAAGAAATGTAAGTGAAGCTGGCTTGAGCTCCCGAAGCAGCCCAGCCATCAGCTGAATACCATCCAGTGACTCCTGTCAATGCCTCATGACACAGAAGAATTGCTCAGACAGGCCCTCCCTGAATTCTTGACCCATAAAGTTATCGTACATGATACATGATGGTTGTAAACCATGAAATTTTGGGGTAGTTTCTCCTGTGTAGCAAGAGGTGAATAGTATAGAATCCGATGAATTTTTGGGTCTGTAAGTGAATCACCCAGTACATGTTAAGCCTTATTCTATGAGGTTTTAAAGCAGTCACAATGTCAATGCATGTGTTATTCTATTACAGAAAGTAAAGGACTTCATTTTTGGGCACTGCCAGTGCCTTTAATCTTCACATACACAGCTACTTATACAAGGTAAAATATATCTTCTTTATTAAATTTTCAGATCTTCCTCTGATAGGAGCTAGGGAAATCTAACATATTGATTATAAAAACAGAAGCTCTTATCTCATTTGTTACATAAAATTAGTGTATACTTTCCACTATTAAAGTGAAAGTTTGATAAAAAATTATAATCTTCCTTTCAAAAATGTGTTTCCCTCTATTCCCTTTCATTTATATTAAAAACATGCACAAACCCACTAAGCTCTTTTTTCCCCTCTGCAAAAATGTATTAGCAGACTTGCTACTGGCAGTCATGCTGTGATGTGGAATTTGGAAAAGTTTTTATAATGAAAAACCAGGTAGCCAAAATTCATGTTAAAATAAAGAAACCCAAAAGCACAGATACTGATGCAGTGTGAATATCTCTTTGAGCCACATGGTTACTGTAATGTAATATAATAGGCACAAGAAAAAATACACTTAAAAATAGCACAAGATTCTCTGTCAAGAAAGATGAAAATATGGTCTCCTTAAAGTGTTAAAAAATAGTAGATAGTTGAAAAGTCACTTACTAAATTACTGTAGTACGAAAAGAAGGAAAAATAATAGGATTCAGTTGCTTTTTAATGAAAAGGCAATAAAACTAAACCTAATGAATTATGATAACTTGAATTGTGGGTGGCCTACAGTTGGCCTTTGTGTTCTGGAAGACAAACATATTTGCTTCAAAAATTTGATAGTGTAAATAAGACTATAGCACCAATGTTTAACCAACTTAAGGCTTAGGGAAATTTTTCTAAGTCAGATGCTAAGTTGCATAAAAGTAACATATTTTGACTACTTTTTAGGCCTGAATTCCATCAAAGCAAGATCATAGTGGCTGCTTGATTTGTTAATATGGTTTTATTTATTATATGTGGTAGAAAATACTAAAATTACATTTAAAGATTTTCTTGCTCACATAGATAGTTCCATTTATGAGACTTAGTGAAGTCACTGGTGTTTCTGGAGAGCCCGTATTGGGCTGAGTTGGATGTGGTTGCATGAAAAAGTATTTACGTTCAGCAAAGGCAAGTGCTTGGCTCCCTATTCATACGGTCTGGGTTGCCTTAGTTCATGAGCAAGTAGTCCTGAGCAAAACTCTATCAAGGACTGCTTGAGCTTCCCCAGGAGGTTGTCAGGTTCCCAGATGCCAGAGACGCCTTCAGGGGAACCAGAACAGTTTTGTTACCAGAGTCAGCCCTTTCCCAACTGTGAAATGGACAAAGTGTACTTTTAGCCCAGTTGCCTTTCCCAATGGTTCTCTCCCATTGTCCTGCCCAGAGTGTCTACTAACTCTGTGATTGCCAGCTTACCCTTTTGTCCTCCAAAATTTGTAATTCTCAGTATCAGGTTTTGTTAGCTAATGAAAAAGTCATGCCTAAGTGTAAACGGACTCAATGCTTTTCATTATTTAGATGTAGTTGCAGCATGAAGAAGAGCAGCCCGTTTTAATATCTGGATTTTTGAGCTGGAGGCACCTGAGTTTGAACTTCAGTGATCCTGTTTACCTCAAGCAGTGCTTCTCAACATTTATACGCATGTACGTCACCTGAAATCTTATTAAAATGCAGATTCTTATTCAGTCATCTGGGGTTGGGCCTGAGATTCCAAAAGGTTCCAGCTTATGTCCAACAAAGTCCCAGGTGATGCTGTAGCTGCTATTTTATGGACCACACTTTTAGTAGCAAAAACCTGGGGTTACCAGTCTCTGTTTCTCTGCCTATCGGTTGAAAATAGTACCAGTCTCACAGAGTTGTTGCAGGTGTTATGTGAGTTGTTTAACCCAAGTGTCTGGTGCAGTTCTTTGGCTGATAATCATACATTGTAACACGGGAGTGGTGGTAAGATTATGGTATGAAGAGGTTTAACAATATATTGGAGAATTTCAGGCTGAAAGACTTGAAAATAATTTTTAGGTGAAGAGAATTACTTGGATGCCCAACACTATCCTCAGAGGCAGCCCACCAACCCAGAGCAACCCCGGATGAGTTCCTCAATTATCTCTGATTACTCTTAACACCAGAGAGGCTTCTGAAAGTCCTGGGCTCTGTGGTCCAGTCACTGTAAGACACTAAATGGGAGTTAACATTTCTCTCTCAGCCTGACGTAGATGTTTTAAGTGGAGCTTTCAGGGAGGGGAGGCATGGGAAAGACTTTTTGTTTCATTTTGTTTTATTTTGTTTGTTAGTATCCATAGGTCACCACAACTCTTCTTTGAGTATTTCAGGAAAGGGAGAATTCAAGTGCAACATTACAATGCCCCACAGCAATGATAGAATTGCGTGTGGGAAATGCAATGTTCATCCCACCTTCATCTCTAGGGTTCTCTAAGCACGTGACATGAACAGTTTCTTTCCCCTTGGTAAGGGATGGTGACTGGGGATGGTTATGAACCACTTTAATGTCTTGGGTTGCTTACATTACTCTGTAAATCCAAGAAACTGCATCTAAGTGCAGATAAACTAGAGTTTCAGTACCTCAATGCTGAACAAGCAGAGCAGAGAAACAAAAGAAGAAAGGTGATATTGCCAATGCTTGGCTGTATCACTGGAGTCTTACTGTCTATGTTTTCTTGGCTGGTTTTTCAGGAAACACTTCTTTTCTCTTAGGTCTTTTTTCCCCTCAAGACACTATTTCTAAAAGGTCAGTTTTTTGTCATAGCACTAGTACTTCATATTAAAATGCAGAATGCATCAAATTAGAATAAGCTAAACATACTCCATCAGTCCACTCAGAATATTTTTAATAATATTATTTTTAAGATCAGTATGTTTAAGGGCACAGATAGTATTCACAATTGAGCATCTATCAACATTTTCACTTCTGCAGCGCTGGTTATGTTTCATAATCCATTTGAAATAGCCTTCACGGTCCCTTTAACTTTAAGAGAGTATGGCTTCCTTCTCAGATTTTTTAAGGGAAGCACTACAGGTCTTTGATTTTCTGCAGTACTGCTTGAAAGATGAAGATGTCAAGATGGATGACAGCTAATGAACTGAATGCTCAATAGTTCATCACCTTGGTTTTTCCTAAAACCATTTCTTGTCCTTGCTCGGTAAATTGAAATCACTTGACTTCGTTGCAATACCTGACAGGAGTCAAATCCCCAAAATATCCAGACAGGAGCAAATTCTTTTAACATCACAAATGTTCCACTGTCCTGGGCCCCTAGGACAGTGGTTTAAGGTATTGGAAAGAGGAGACCATGGTTGTGTTCCTGCTGGCACTTGTTGGCTCTCTTTACTCTGATGAAAAAGTGCTGTCAGAGCACAGGCTCTCTCACCTTGCCGTTCAAAGAGGGAACGAGGTGAGAATTGTGCATAGACCAGCATAAGTGAATCTCCACTCTTGGGACGATTACTCAGACAATAAGTCCATTCATGATTGGTCAGTCATATCATTTTGGCATATGAAGTATTTCCGTTTTCATATTCAATTAAATAGGGGTCCATGTCAAGGCATATTTGAATTATAAAGTGATATGTACCCTATATTGTTCTCTTACCTGCTGAAACAGTCTACATAAATAGAACAATTATATAATATCAATCAATTTCTTATATGTGACATCTTGGCCTAAACTGTATTAAAGGATGTAGTCGTAATAAAAATACCTGATGTAGCATCAGTTTCAGCTATAAGTTATAAAGAATCATTGTTCGCTATTCACAATATGTAATATTCCTTAAATACGAAGCTTTAGTAGTATGAAATATAAGGCCTTTTTGGATTTGTCTATACAGCATTGTAGCAACTAAATGAAGACTATACTGATTAATTAAATAGTTCTTTGATTTATAATCTTGGTGTCATAAAGATAATATCTTGAATTTGAATGGCATTTTTTGATTTGAAATGTTTTTGTAACTATAACTCAAAATACATAGAGATTATGAAGTTATTGCCCATATTTATAGGTAAGAAAACTGAAGCTCAGAGAAGTTAGATGACTTATCTATAATAACATAATCAGTAAGTGCCAGAACTCAATTTTATTAATTTAACATCATTTGTTGAGTATTCACTACATACTGGCCACCATACATAAGTCCTCAGAAATCGCAGAGCCTCTTGAGGGAGGAAGAAATCAAGTAAATAATTACACAAATTGATACATCACACACATTGATAAGTGGTTCTAAGGAACAGTAAAGGGTGCTCTGAGATAGAATGTGTGACCGCCTAAACAGGTGGGTTGGGCAAAGACAAAATTGAAGGAGCGATCACGTGGTCTGGGTCGCTTGATTGAGGAGGGGTCACACATGTTAGCAGTTGGGGCCAAGGCTGCGGAGGGGGCTGCACATGTTAGCAGTTGGAGGGAAAGACAGCAAGTAGCTCATGCAAGATTTTGTAGACCATGTTACAGAATTTTAACTTCATTGTAAACTACATGGGAAGTGGGGGGATGCCATAATCAGCCTTGAACCAGGTATTTGGCTTCTGAGTTTAGTGGCTGTTTCCATTTTTCTCTGGTGGTACCCACATGGAATTCATTTTTTTGGTCTTTGTTTGTTTGCCTAATGTTTAAATACACTATCCTACATAAAATCAGTGTATGGGGGTTGAACCTGTTGGCTGCCATAACTGGTGGCACCTGCATTTATTTTTAACTTTTGCAAGAACATAATTCTGGAAATTATGGAATTTAGAAAATTCAGGAAATTAATATAAGGCTCTAAGAAGGCTATGCTTTATTCTCTGAGCATTTCAATAATGTGGAATTCAGCTTAGATTTTGGCATAATTTCTTTATTATATTAAACAAGTGGCTACGTATAATGCTTAGGATCAAAATGGAATGAGCCAACCAAAGAAGGAATTCTTTTTTAAAGGCACATGGGGTGATGCCTTTGATTGACTGTCAACTTTTCCTCCTGCCTCTACTCTCATTCATCAATCTCAGCAGCCTGTTTCCAGAGGCTGAACAAGCATTTTGGCCTTGAAGATGGCTGAGCCTTTTAATGTGATCCCGAACAGATGTGATCCCAAATCGACGAGAGTTTGTGTGTTTTGTAAAAGCAGAGAAACATGTTCACTTTGAAGCTGTTTGCTGTAAAACAGCCTACACTTCTATTCTTTAATTAATTTCCTCAAGTTTGAAGAGGCATTTGGGACACAGAGATGGAATCATCCACGTAATTTTTGTTTTCTTGAGAGAATCTCCATGCAGAGTGACATATTGGATACATACTTACAAATCACCTGGGACAAAATCCATAATAAATCTAGGAAAATTTCACATTTTCAGAGAAATTAAGTGTATTTTTAAAAGTTACATGCATTCAATTGAGTTTCAACAATAATTAATCACTTATCATAACATTTTTTTTATGTTTATCAAACTGCCCCACAATGTGGCAGTGCTAACAATGTTCTAGTCATTTGAGTTGGCTAATAGGTTTTATTATATTTCCTAAACCCTGCCTTGAACCTCTGGAATGTTTCACCAGAGTCATCGATAAAGGCAATTTAAGTTAGTATCAAGGAAGTCTTTACATTTAAAGAGGAGCAACCTGTAGGTATTACACTTCATTTTCACTTGTTCTTTTACTAAAATATAGCTTGAGGAAATCCAATATGTAAATAATTTAATAATAAGCAACACTACAAAGGCATTCTCTTATCTTTTATTTTAAACCTCAATAGTTTCATATATTCATATTTGGAGCACAACTTAAACTTTTGTAGGGAAATATACTATACCTGAAAAGTCATTTTCATTTTCTCAGCGTGAAAATTCTGTGTCTTTTGGTTCTCTCTTCTATGCTTATGAACTATAAGAGTTTTATTTTTAAAAAAGATTTTATTTATTTATTTTTTAGAGAGAGGAGAAGGGAAGGAGAAAGAGAGGGAGAGAAGCATCAATGTGTGGTTGCCTCTCACTCATCCTGCATTGGGGACCTGACCTGCAACCCAGGCATGTGCCCTGACTGGGAATTGAACCAGTGATCCTTTGGTTTGCAGCCCGTTCTCAATCCACTGAGCTACACCACCAGCCAGGCAGAGTTTTAAAAGTCATCAGTGTGTTGCAAAATACTTCAAAGCTATTAAACTTGTGATTTTAGTGTTTGAAAAATTAAGCTGCAGAAGTTAATTTTATTAAAGTCTGTCCATTCAGGTATTTTATCCAACCATAGTATTTATCTTTAGGACAATTGAATTATCAGTTCTACTTGTGACTTCTGAATGCCATATATATATATATGGCATATATATATATATATATATAGCATATATATATATATAGCATATATATATATATAGCATATATATATAGTTTGTTTAAACCATTTATGACAGCAGACTCCCCATTTTGTGTAGCAGAGAAAGCAAATTAAATCAATACATTTAAAAATATTTTGTGTATTTAAACACATCCTCAACAAACACATCTGCATTTGTTGTTATTGTTTCTCTTTAAAAAACTTTTCGTCGGTCTCATACTGTCAGGGAGATGCCCTCTTTGTCAGGGTGAGCTCTGCCTGGGCAGACAGGTCCCACCAGCCTGCACACAGAAGCATTCCTGCACACTAGCAATCAGTTCTACTACCCCTCTCAAAATCCACCTTCAAAACTCATCCTTAGAGTAGATATGAGTACAGTATCCAGGGGTGTTTTAAAAATTTCCCTTCTGCTCAAAAACAGTTTTCCAGAGACCATGGGAATGGCAGTGGGGTGGGGAATGGACAGGGGGTACATTTCGCAGATCAGGCACTGCTTTGCTGACATTTACGTGGAGGTGCCTCTGTTGGCATTTCCTGGTTCTCTCTCTTGCCCTCTGCAGAGCAGTCTGACCTCTGAATATTGCTTTCACTCCCCCAAGTATATAGCTCAGGGGCTTGTGAGCAATCCCTTCTGCCCAAAGCTGATCTAGAGCAGATCTTTCACCACATGGCCAGTGGATACTTACAGTAGAATTCCCTGGACTGCGTTTGACAGTGTTCCCTGGCCACCTCCCAGGTGGAACAAATCAGAAATTCAAGTGTTGCCAGAATGGCAATCTGCATTTTTCTTATCTCTCTGTAAGTGTTTCTTAGGTACACTGAAGTTTGATGACCAGTATTATGAACTGAATGTGACCTGCTCAAATTCACATGTTGTACCATAACCCCTAATACGATGGTATTAGGAGGTGGGGTATTTGGGAAGGAATTATATTTAGATGAGGTCATGGGTATAGAACCCCCATAATGGGATTAGTGCCCTTGTAAGAGGACTAGACACCAGAGCTTTCTCTCTCTGTCACGTGAGGACACAGCAAGAGGGCAGCCATCTATAAGCCAAGAAGAGGCCTACACCCCAGAGCCCAGCCACACTGGCAACCTGATCTCAGATTTCCCAGTCTCCAGAACTCTGAGAAATGTGTTTAAGCCACCCAGCCTGTGGTATTTTGTTATAGACAACCAGTGTCCTGGGAGAAACTCTCCGTATCTGACCGTAGAGGTAGCTTTATCCTTTAGGAAGAGAATGGGAATCTGGGGTACAAAGAATGATTATTTAGAGATTAATTTTTGTATATAGCAGTCATCTCAATTTTTCTACTGTGATGGCTATTATCTATTACCAAGTGACTTTGGGTACCTCCTTTCTTAACCCTTGAGTCGATCCTCCAACCAGCTGTATTTGGTGCAGAAATGTTTTCAAAGCACATCTCAAGTGTTGAGTTTAAGCTCCTAAATACCCTGATTCCTAACCCGCTCTTGGCTAACCAAGAGACTGTGCAAGACCCCTAACATTTCTGCAGAGTTAATTGAATTTGCTTTACCATTAAATATGAGAATATCATGTGGCCACCCAATATACATCAACATTAACAACATCACTTTAGTCCTCAACATGAAATAAAAACCGTGGCTTCTTTTTTTGAGATTCTGTAAAATTCATGAGCTGTCATTGAATTTTCTGAAGTTAAAATAAGAAGTTAACAATTAGCATTAACTATGATTTATGGTGTGATACAGCAACCCAACACATGCTGCAGCTTTTAATTCTTGGTTGTTACCATTAGCCAGGGAATCACTGCCAAATGTTGAGAAGAGGAACTGAGGGGAGAGAGTTTTCTATACAATGAAAGGACCAAAGCTCCATGTTTCTTACTAAATTTTGTTGGGAAGGATAGTTGTGTGGTTTGGAAAGTTGAAAATTCACAGGCATTTTCACATTTTTTTCTTATAATAAAGGTTTCACATCCAATAGCTTCTTAGTTAATATCATATCTAGATCTGATTACAAAATACATAAATCTAGGTTAAAAAGTGAAACTGTAGACACATTATTGAATTATAATGAAAGAAAAAATAAGTTTCTATTCCAACTCAGCTTTAAAATATTCAATTTTATGCCTTAAATTTTTTTTTTCTTTAACCGAATGGAGATAAGTTTAGATACTGAGTATACAGATAGGTCCAAGAACAGCCTAAATGAAGTCTAGGGAGATGTTTGGATGCCTGTTCCTAGCTTTATGAGACTGGCATGCTCCAACAACCAACCCTGTCAACGTGTACCATTGTCACGACGGAGCACGGACCTGAGTGGACTGGAGAGCCAATCCATTCACTGTGGCGTATTTCAGGAAGACAACATGGTGTGTGTAGCAGTTTCTGGAAAAAAGAGAGGCAATGATCTGGCTTCTTGTCATGACTCCTCCTTGAGCATGAGGGTCGTTGGGTTTTTGGCACACAGTGGGACAGGACAAATGCTTGAATGTGGATTTGTGTAGTTATGCAAATTGGTACTTACTGAGATGAGTTTCTCAACTGCAAAGGAAAATAAAACATCTATTTTACTAAACTTCTAAATATGTACAGTCTTAAATTGAAATAGAAAATAACTTCAACCACCCAAATATATAACACACAGGAATGAATTTATCTATGGGCATTTTATCTGTGTATAACAATTTCAAGGTTTTGATTTTTTAAATTAATGTTTATGTTTCCTTTATGCTTTGTCATTTAAAGGTACATATTTAGAGTTTGTTCTTGGTATGGTTCTCTTATTTTTACCAGGTTCTGTGTGTTTAAGTATTTCTCAGAGTCTGGCCTTTTAGGCTTTTTTTTGGGGGGGGGGATCTTTTGAGGCCATTTGTGGCAAGAACACTAGACTTGAACTGCAAAACTTGGTAATACTGCTTATTAGTTATTTGACCTCAGACAAATAATTTAATATCTCTAAACCTCAAGTTTCCTATTTATTAGTCAGGCATAATAAAAGTAATAAAATAACAATGCCTCATTGAATTGTTGTACATTCTAAAGAAGGTCATGTTTGGGTGAATTGCTTTGTAAATTCTGAGGCGGCAACAGACAAAAGTGTTCTTCCCAAGTTCTTTTTTTAACTGCCCTCCTGAGGAAGAAGAGGTTCTTGAGAGAGTTCTGTAATATAGAAGTGTTTGTGAATCTTTACTTTTAATGCTCATTCAACCGACTTTACTGTTGCCCTTAATTTTACTACATGTGGGTTAGGGAGGAAGGATCTAGTATAATACAAGGGTGTTGTTGAAAGTTCATGAACGCTGAAATACTTCAAAATATTTCTTCATCACTCACTAAGATGGTAAAGAAAATAATAAAACATTTTACATTTCCCTTTTTGCTTAAAAATATTCCTATTGAAATCTCAAACTGTGTTTCATAAAGAATCCTCTATGTTTGGGACAAGTGCCATTAGTGGTCATTATTGTGACTTGCCAACTAGAAAGAGCAAATGACCCACATTTTCAAGGCTGTCAGAGGCTGAGCCACATCTATGACCAGATGTAGCCCTTTAATGGGACACACTGACATGCCAACGAAAATAGCCCTTTACGTGTCACGTGCTCTCTTTCTACTCACAAGCCACCCTTCTCCCAAACGGCAGCAAGGGGGAGGCGAGCGAGCGAGAGCCGCCATCATTAGACAGCAGTAACTTCCTGGGAAGTGCATCAGCAAACTTTCAGAGTGTGTTTTATTTGTTGATTTGTTATTTGCCATAGACTTAGAGTTTTCTTCTTTCCTCATCTGCACTTGTGAGGTATATGTAAAAATAATATTTTTTATTCATAACACAGTGCTACTAAGGCAATGATTGAAATAAACTCTGCAACACACCCTTGCTATTAATTCACCCAGACTGTCTGCCACTGGGAACATGAAGTGACTCACTGAGGGATGAGCACTGGCTACCCCAACCCAGGAAATAATAACAAAAACAGTGATAATATCTTTAATATGAATACAGTTTCTTCAGTCTATAAAAATGAATATAAGTACTTTTACAAATCCTATGTTTTGATCTGTAACATGGAATCTAAATAAAAAACTGTTCTTTTATGCAAATACAGAATTAAGCCTGGAAGAAAGCAATGGCCCCACACTTTGGACTTCCTCCCCCCACACCCTGAGGGGCTTATGCCCCGCTGAGAAGTACAGCCAGTGGCTCTTTCAGTGACTGGGCCTAACAAGGCAGAGGCAGGTGCTCTGGGATTTTTGCTGATCTGTCCCCAGGACTGGTGCTGTAAAAGCCTGCCTTGGTGCACAGCTTGGTCCTTGGTGCACAAACCCAGGCCCAGCAGAGGCAGCCACAAATTGTAGGTCACTTGTTGCTCCAATCAGCTTCACAATCAGTCCAGTCTAAGGGTTGGCCGATCCCATGCAGGAATGGACCAATAGCAATCAAGACTCAGTTACAACAGGAGGGCCCACATAACTCACACAAGGGACACTTCCAAGGGACACTTCTGGAGCACCCAGCTCTGGTGATAAAGGAGATTGTACCAATGGACCACAGGGGACACCTCCTAGATAAGGCCACCACCCCATGAAAACTAGGAGTCATAGCAGATCTATCTAATACATAGGAAAAAAGCACAAAGAGGCAACCAAGATGGGGAGACACAGAAACCTGTCCCAAATGAAATAACAGAAGAAATCTCCAGAAAAAGAGCTAAATGAAATGGAGGCAAGCAATTTATTATATATACAGTTCAAAGCAACAATTATAAGGATGGTCAATAGCATGTAAAGGACACAGAAACCATAAAAAGGGCCAGTCAGAAATGAAGAATATAACAGTTTAAGGGACCTTTGGGACCACGTGAAGTGTAGCAACATCTGTGTCATAGAGGCACCAGAAGGAGAAGAGAGAGAGCAAGGTATCAAGAACCTATTTGAAGAAATAATGACCAGAAGGAAAGAGACATACAAGTCTGGGAAGCACAAAGAGTCCCAAACAAGAAGAACCCCATGAGGCTCACATTAAGACACATCAGAATTAAAATAGGAAAGGTTAAAGACAAAGAGGTAATCTTACAACCCTTAAGGGAAAGACAGTTACCTACAAGGGAGCTCCCATAAGACTAAGCTGATTTCTCAACAGAAACATTTTAGGTTAGAAGGGACTGGCATAAAATATTCAAAATGATGAGAAGCGGGGACCTACAGCCACAACTATTTTACCTAGCAAGACTGTCATTTAAAATTGAAGAAGAAATGTAGAGCTTCCCAGACCAAAAAAAAAAAAAAAGCTAAAGGAGTTTGTTACCACCAAGCTAGTATTATAAGATAAGTTAAAGGGCCTGCTTTAAGAAGAAAATAGAAAAAAAGAAACAAAACAGAAGAATATAGTTAAAAGAATAAAATGACAATAAATACATACCTATTAATAGTGACTTTAAATGTAAATGACTTAAATGCTCTGATTAAAAGACATGGGGTAGCTGAATGGATAAGAATGCAAGATTCATATATATGCTGTGTACCAGAGACTCATCTTAGAATGAAGGATACACACAGACTAAAAGCAAAGGCATGGAAAAAGATATTTCATGCAAATTGAAATAAAAAATCCCCCACCTGGGGTAGCAATTCTTATATCTGACAAAATAGACTTTTAAACAAAGGTTATAACTAGAGACAAAGAAGGATATTGCATAAGGATAAAGGGAGCACTCTAAAAGGATATAACACTTGTAAACATTTATGTACCTAACATAGGCACACCTAAATATGTGAAACAAATTTTGGTGGACATAAAGGGAAAGATTTATAGTAATACAGTCACAGAAAGGGGTTTTAACACCCCATTGACATGAATGGGCAGATCTTCCAGGCAGAAAATCAACAAGGAAATGGCAGCCTTAAATGACACACTAGATCAGCTGGATTTAATTTATATCTTCACAGCATTTCACGCAGAAGCAGCAAAATATACATTCTTTTCAAATGTAGAAATCCTGGAAATCTTCCACCAACCACTAATGATGAATGTTTTGGTATTCCTGCTTAATTTTAATGCTACTATAAGTAGTCATGCCAGGGACCCAATAGTTATTACATTATCACTTAGATGAGGGTCAGGGATAAAATATGACATAGAAAACAACATTGTAAACTTTGTGTGAGTTGCCTCCTTAATAGGTGGCATTATATGCCCAGAATGTCAGGAGATACGTTTGAGAGGCTCTTGGGCCAAACATGTATCTCCTAAACCCTCAGCCATTATGACAGGGCAGCGTGGAGGACTGTGGGTTGGACATGAAAACAATTAAGATCAGTAACTCTCTGAGTGACTGCACTAGTGGGTTGTTACAGCCCGCACATGGAAGGCTCCAGTTTTGTGTGGCAGAGCTCTGTCCTGTTTGTTTTTCCTTCTTTTTTTTTCAATGTAATTGGTTCCTATGTTTTAGATGAAAATTAACAATACATACTTATTAAGTCTGCAAATGGGAGGGATGGCAAATATAGGGGCTGGAATATTGTTGCTTGTTTAACTCTTATGTTCTTTAGCCTCTGTATGAGAGACTTGAAAATATAAGTAGTTTACTTTTAAGCAATTGAAGTGCGAATTGCAAGTTTAACTTCCATTTACATTTTATTGGCAATAGCATGGCTACATTGGTCTACCTCTATAAACTATATAACACTGTAGCAATGGCCACATAGTCTGCTGAACTCCTGAAATGTGACTGCCCTGAGCTGAGGTGTGCTCTGGGTGTACTGTGCACACCGGTCAAAAACTTAGGATAAAAAAAAATACATGATATCTATTTTGTTAATACTTTTTACATATTACATGTTGAAATGATAACATTGTGGATATTTGGGGCTAAATAAAATACATTATTAAAATGAATTTCACTTCTTTTTACTTTAATGTCACCACTAAAAAAACTAAAGTCACATCTGTGACTTCCATTATATTTCTTCAGGACAGTGTTGCAGGGAGCTGATGGCCAGAAACCCAGATTAAACTAAAATCCTGTGGAAGAAGAAAAGGATGGATTGAGGTGACAAGTAGGAGTCTGTCCCACTGTTGTGACTCCAGTGTCTCACAAAATATCAAGCAGTTAGTGCTTATTCAGTATGTCTTGATTTAATGAATAATTGAATTACTGTGTTTGGATCCCAGAATATATCAGACTTGAGTGATAGACCATAGTCAACAGAGTGACATAGTAAGTCCTACATTCTATCTGTTCAACTATAGGGTTGGGGAAATGGCTACAGCGATATATTTGTTAAAAATGCAAGGACTTTTCTTTTGTAGTCAGCTCGATAAGTGTCAATGATGTGATGTGCCACTGCAGAATCTAAAGCGATCTCAGGCTGCATTAATAAAAATCATTTCAAAGAATGGATGACATCCCTGACCCACGCTTTGCTTTGTTGATCTTATATCCATAGTGGTTTAGTAGGCTTTGGGGGTCCTCCTGAAATGAAAATGCATCCTATTTACAAGGCTAAACTTGAGGGCTATGGCAGGACTGGTTGGGGGTATGTTCAGTTTGTGGTTCCTATAGACTATCTTATGGAGGTGTCTGTAATACAGTGGTATATGTGGGCACAAAATTAGGAAGGAGAACTGAGAGCATGTCTGTATATGGATGGCAAGTGACACCAGAGCCATAGATGGAGCCTTCCAGGGAGAACGCGTAGTTAGAACAAAGCACTCTGACATTTGGAGGTAGGGTATTAGAGAAGGAGCCAGGAAAGGGGCCTGAGAACAGCTCTCAGAAAGGTCAGTGATGGACGAGGCAAGTGTGGCGTTGTTACAGGTGAGTGCATGTGTCGCAAAGGACAGAGTACTCCCAGTACTGAGGTTGCCGTGTGGTCCAGGAGTAAAGGACTGAGAGTTTACTTTAAATTAAACAACTAGGGAGTTCTTGGCGTCCTTGACAAGAGCAGTTTTAATAGACTTGTGGGGACTGAACAGTGGATTGAGAAACGGGAGAGAAGGGATGAAGTAGGATTCGTGGGAGGAGATAATTCTTACACAAAGTTTTTCTCTGACATACTGACATCGTAAATTTCTTGACATGATGTCTTGAGAAGGACACAATATTATTTCTGTGGTATTCTTGCTAAAAATGCAGGAATTTTTCAGGTCAGAACCATGAGAAAATATCAGATAAATGCAAACTGAAGGACATTCTACAAAATAACTTACTAGTTCTCTTCAAAAAATGTTAAAGTCATAACTAGGGAAGACAAAGGTCACAGAGGACTAAGGAAAAATAACAGTTCGTTGCAAGGTGGGATCCAGGATTGGATCCTGGGTCAATAGAATGACATTAGTGGAGAAACAGGGGAAACTTGTATAGGTCTGTAGTTGAGTAGTGTTGCATCATGACGATTTCCCAGTTTTGACCACTGTACCATGGTCACGCAATGTGTTAACATTAGGGGAAGGTGGGTGAAGGGCATATGGGAACTTTTTGCAATACTTCTGCAACTTTTCTGTAAGTTTAAAATGAGTTTAGGGAAAGAAGTTTTGCTCTGAAGAGAAGGAGAGGGATAGAGGATGTTTGGAAGGAATATGAGGCTGAGGAGAGTTCAAAATTAGCAACAGTAGTGCAAGTGGTATGTTCTAAGAGCTTACCAAGTGCTGAGTGCTTTGTGGAAATGTTGTCATGCAGTGTTCATAACTGTGCTGTGAGGAAATGTTGCTGCTGTTGTTCTTACTCCACTTTTGCAGATGAGAAAAAGGAGATGAGAACGAGGTTAGTCATGATCCACACGCAGCAAGTGGCAGAGCTGGGATTTGAAACTGATTTTTTAGGCCACTGCATTATATATTCTCTTTTAAATCAGAGAGGATTGGGTGTGTTTAAATGCATGAGGCATAGAGACTATTAGGTGGGGAAGAGATAGAAAAGCCAAAAAGAGGAAATAGAAAATAGCGTGAAATCCAGAATATGGGTGGGATGTAGGCATGAATCTGAGGCGGGACACTGTCCATACAGGAGGGGGTCTAAAGCAGAAGTCATGCATGTGTAGGTTATACCTTCTGGAGACTGACAAAGTTCTTAGGTAGCCTTTAATTTCTTTATGAAGTGGGAGCCAAGGCCAGTATCTTAATGCTGGAGAAAGATTTACTTACCTTAATTGATCGCAGTGCCAAGATAATTCTAGTAAGAGCTGTGAAATTTATAACTTTTTAAAATTTAAATGAGTGACTGAGAGCATCTTCCTTTTTACAGAATTTATTTGAGGCTGATGGAATAAGCCAAGAAGAATGGAATTATTATAGTTGAAAGATTTGACATTTGATATTTTTCATTGGCACTCAGGATCTAAAAGTCAGCTTAAGAGCAACAAGCAGGCAGAGATTATCTTCGCATCTTTCAATTATATTTTCTGGTCTTTCTTCCTAGAAAATATTTAACAGAAAAGTTGGTGTTATTCACTTAAAGAACAGAAACAAGCCCCAAGTTAATACCACAGAAAATTAAATTTAGATTTAACTGGTTTCAGGACATGCTTGCACTAAGGGTCTCAACTTCTGTCTCCTAAGGTTTGTGGGAGGAAAATACCTAATTCAAAAGCCAGTTTTATTGTTTGACAGCTGAAAATAAGGCACTTCCATTGATAGTACATTCGACTAATACATTTTTCTATCACAAAGTCAAAAACATCATGGCTTTCTCAGAATATTCTCTCTACCATCCTTTTATCTGGTTGAAAAAAACCTCTGAAGTACTTTTTGTTTCATTTCATCATTGTTCTTAGTTCTCCAATGGGGTGAAAGACATGATCCACTAGTTGAATTTGCTCTGATTCAAAGTCCCCCCCCGCCCCCCCCCTGCATAAGGCCTGCAGATATTTTAGTTTGCATTTACTATAGTTTGCATTTTGCATTTACTATAGTTTGGGGGGGGGGTATCAAGAGGCATGGAAAGGAAAATAACATCTCATGAAATAATTATATAGAATGAATCTAAGATATTTTCCCTTTATCTTTTTAAAAGGATTCTTTATTTACTTGGTGAAATCAAACCTTTTTCACTGAGGTGAATGACTGACTCATAGAAACAGGAGTGCTCAAGCGACCTCCCCTTCATCTGCTGCCCTCAGATATTTGCCTCTGAAAATCAATTGCTCAAAACTGACGATGTCAAAGTGGTCAGGATGTGTTTAGAGGATGACAAATGATAGGGAAGGGCTTTGCTTAAATATGCAGCCTACAGGAGATTTCCTCAATTTACGGGTAACTGTGCATCAATAATCTTCAGTAAATAAACTGAACCTTATAAATGAGTCAGACAGGCAAAAACTCATCATCCCTCAGGTAAATTATTTCTGAGGGAAGTGGTAAATATTTTGAAGATATTTTAAAAAAATATTTATGGTTCTTTTTAAGTAAATCCTCATACATATTCTCAATAGTATCATTTGGCCATCATTCTTTTTACTGTATTAAACTAAACTAAGTAGTAAATATTACACTTTGGGTTGCTTGAATATTAAAATACTAACAAATTATGAAGAAAACTCACCTAAGGTACTGAGTATAGTAATTAATAGAGACAAAATTCAATTCTAGCCCAAATCCTTCCTTTTGACAAAAAATATAGAAGTTATTCAATAACTAACCATTCATTTTTATGAACATAATTTTAAAGAAAAGTGAAAATGGAAAAGGAGCCATAAATGTGTGGAAACAATTGAAGGGTGTCTAAATCAATGTTAAATTTCTCACCATAATAGATTTAAAGTGCAAGCAACTGGTATTGGATAATTTTAAGAAACTTTAGGAGTAATAATGGTATTATGGTTATGTTTTATAAGAGAGTCCTTATCTTTTACAGATAATGGAATATTAAAAATGAAATGATGATGTTTGGAGTTTACTTCAAGTGAAGTAAAATAGGGTGAGAAATAGGGAACTATAGATGAAAAAGATTGTCTATGAGTTGATATTTGGTAAGACTGGGTGATGAATACATGGTTTATCATATTGTCCATGTACTTCCATATGTGCTCGAATATATATGCACACATCTATGTATATATTAGTACACATGCACATATATGTATACACACATGTGTATGTATAGTGTATATATGTATTACACACAGTACACACACATATAGTATATGTGTATATATGTATATATTGTGTATATTTGTATGTGTATCGTGTGTGTGTGTGTGTGTATTTGTGTATATATGACAAAAGCAAGAACAGTTAGTCCCTGTAAGATGCTTTTGAACCAGGAACCTCACTTGCCCAATTCAGGCCACGAGAACAAATTCTACAGGGTATAAGGATAACACTGGAGATCCAGGTAGCCTTTTTTTAAGGCGAAGTGTGGGCTGTTCTACTTTGCTTGCTTCATTGACCCATGCACAGAAAGAAGTATTGGCAATGGCACAGAGGCCCCTTTGACTAGCAAACGAAATCGAAAGCAATGAGATTGTTTGTTACTGCTTCTTCTGATGAGCTGAGACTGCTGTGTCGTGCATCTAGGGCAAGGATAACATTGTTAAAACTTCTGCTAGAGTTAATGCTAAGTTTCGCACAGTCTTTTCTATTTATGTGATCCATGAATCTTACTGTTGGAGCACTTCTCTCACTGTTCATGTAAACAATGAGTCAGTCGTTCTCTCAGGTAGCGTGCCTGAATAATCAAGGGTGGCCTCATTTTGAAGCTTGCATTTGAGGAGGAATTTCAAGCCTTTATAATTTTTAGAATTAGGGTCTCCATGTACAGAGAAGTATTGGAATATTATTCTTAAAGTGTATGTGGTATTAATCTGAGGCAAGCAGAACCAGGCATCCTGGTCAAAAATGAAGTAGTAACCAACAGGGCACGTGGAGAGCCATAAAAATAAAAAGAAATTTTCATCACATGAGTTTGGAGCCAAGGCCTTACATTACCTGAGTTATATGTTTGAATCCCAATTACTCTCTTCCAAGTAGCAAGTAATTGGCTCACTGTCCAGCAAAGATTTTGGAATTTAAATGTATAATTATCTAGGTTTTGATCAGTAGGTAGTAATAATTGGTTCTTTGGGGGGTAGAGAAAAAATAGCAAAGTCACAGGTTGATTTGTTGAAGGTTCTTTGTCTGTGTAGGTGCAAATGGAACTGGCATCAGCTGTAACTCCTTATGGTGCCATTTGACAAGACCAAAATTGCTCGGAAGTGTTTATCAGGGGATCTGGTTATGGATGACCTATACGTCAATAAATAAGTGCACAGTGGCTCCTGTTTGGGAGGATCTCAGGATGGCATTGGAATATGTTCTGATTATTACAGTAGAGAGGAAAAAAGAGAAAAGGGTCATGTGAAAAGGTGCTCAGCATCACTAATCACTAGGGAAATACAAATCAAAATCACATTGAGATTTCACCTCACACATGTCAGAATGGCTATTATCAAAAAGTCAACAAATGAATGCTGGCAAAGATGTGGACAGAAGGGAGCCTTCACACACTGTTGGTGGGATTTTAGATCAGTACAGCCACTATTGAGAACAGCATGGAGTTTCCTAAAATAATTCAAAATAAAACTACCATAAAACCCAGCAATGCCACTTCTGGGTATTTGTCTGAACAAAATAAAAATACTATTTTGAAAAGGAATAGGCATTAATTTACAACAGTCAAGATATGGAAGCAACCTAGGTGTTATTGATAGAGGAGTGGGTAGAGAAGATGTGACACGAATGGTATCATGGTAAGTGAAATAAGTCAGACAGAGAAAGACAAATTACTGTATAATGGCATTTATATGTGGAATCTAAAAACAAACTAACAAACCAGCAATAGACTTGTGCTTTCCAGAGAAGAGGGAGGGCATGGAGGAATGGGTGAAACAGGTGAAAGTTTATTTTAAACTTCCAGTTATAAAATAAATAAGTCAGGGGGATGTCATTGTACAGCATAGGGGAAATTGTCAATAATATCGTAATAACTTTACATGGTGACAGGTGGTTACCAGGCTTATTGTGATGATCATACTGTGAGGTATATAAATGTTGAATCGGCATGTAATAAGCCTGAACCTAATATAATATTGCATGACAGCTATACTTTAATAAATGATAAAAATAAAAAGGGCCATTATGAGTGGATTGCCAGCCAGAGTCTATAGAAAATGAGAAGAAGAATGGTTATAGGCAAGAAGATAAAATGAAATTTGAATTAGACACGAGCCTCAATCTGCTGTATCGGGCAGAAGCTGTCTGCTGTCTGAGGTGATTGCCTTTCAAAAATATTTCAATTTTTAGATTACAGTCTACATTCAATATTATTTTTATTAGTTTTGTATTCAGAGTGTAGTGGTTAGACAACCACATTACAGAGTGGTCCCCTGATATTTCAAGTACGCACCAGGCACCGTGCACAGGTATTACAGTGTTGTTGACTATATCCCCCACGCTGTACTTTACACCCTGTGACTGTGTTGTAACTACCAATCTGTACTTCTCAATCCCTTCACCTTTTTCACTCAGTCCCCCCAACCCTCTCCCCTCTGGCAGACAGTGGTCTGGTCTCTGTATTTATAATTCCGTTTCAATTTTGTTTCTTTCTTTATTTTGTTCATTAGATTCCACATATAAGTGAAACCATATGGTATTTGTCTTTCTCTGTCTGACTTACTTCACTTATCATAGTACCCTCTAGGTACATCCATGCTGTTGCAAATGGAAAAAATTCATTCTTTTTTATGACTGAGCAATATTCCATTGTATATACATATGCACCACAGTTTTTTAATCCACTCGTCTATTGATGGACACCCGGGCTGCTTCTGTTCTTGGCTACTATGAACAAGGCTGCAATAAACAAAGAGGTGCATATATTCTTCAAGTTAGTGTTTTGGATTTCTTCAGATATGTATCCAGAAGTGGAATCACTGGGTCTTAAGGTAGTTACATTTTTAATTTTTTGAGAATGAAGTCATACTCTTTTTCTGTTGGTGTGAGTCAGCTCTCTTCATCTGAAGACCAGCTGCTTCTGTGAGATCTCTGAGAATCTTCAGTTAAGATCTCCTGCTGAAGTAGCCTTCCAATTGTGTTCCTTAGAAGCAATGAAGAATTGCTTCTTTAGTTGTAAAACATAAACCAAAGATTGACCCCCTAGAGTTTTTGACCCCCCACTGCTGCATTTTTTGCTGAGCATCTGCGAAGGTCCCTGCTAATGAGGATCAAAGACCTTGTTTTCCGATGTCTGATCTCCTGGATGAAGATCAGGGAGAGGCCGTTTAGGATGATGTTGTAGGAAGGCAGCCTTAAATTGTTGGCAATAAGTACACTTCATGAATCCCTTCCAATATTTTGTCATATCTTTGTACAGCAGGTCAAAGTATAGTATCGGAGATCCTTAAGTAACTGCATCTTGAGGTTGCCAATTCATGGGTGAAAAGCTGCTATGCCCTGAGGGCGTGGGCCATATAGCCATGAGTGCTAATGCAAAGGAGGCTCATGGGTTTCTGAAAAGTTTGCTAATTTTTATTAAAAGATGCTATTGATATTCCATCATGGCCTCTGAATCCCTCAAGGAATTTATCCTCTGAGGGTTTAATTAGGATTGTAACCTTGGTGGAGGCTGCCCGTTTGGCAGAATGATCTGTTCAAGTATTGTCTCTCACTGCCATAGATCTCCTTTTGCACCAACCTTAACCTTTATAATAGTTACCTCTCTAGGAAACACCTAAAAGTTCCTTAATTAGTCCACTTTTGATGAAGTTCCTGCAGAAGTGAGAAATTCCTTTGTTTCTAAAGTATTCAAAAAACATGTATTATTAAAAGCATACCTGCCCTGGCTGGTGTGGCTTGGTTGGGCATCTTCCTGCAAACCAAAAGGTTGCCAGTTCAATTCCCAGTCAGGACACTTGCCTGAGTTGTGGGTTTGGTCCCCAGTTTAAGTGCAGGAGGCAACCGATTCAAGTTTCTCTTTCACATAGACGTTTCTCTCCCTCTCTTTCTCCCTCCCTCCCCCTCTCTCTAGAGTAAAAGAGGAAAATAAGCATACCTCCTGTTTCTGTGTCTGTTCTCTGGTTGCGACTGGATGATAAGCTCTAGTAAGCATAGTAAGTTCTGCTACCTGAACCTATTTTATGTCAACTAAGGAAGTGTATTATTCTAAAGGAGAACTTAAATTAGTGATAACATATCTTACTTGATAGCCTTCAGTTTTTATTTTGAGATAAAATCTATCAAGAAATAATAACAGGTCATGGTTCTCAAAGGAGCCTCTAGTAAATCTGAGTGAGGTACAGAGTCTCTTCACTTAGATACGGTAGTCATAAAATTTCCCTTCACCTGGTGGGGCAGGAGAGTGGTGGAATTATAATATTGATATCGCAGTGGTGAATAACAATGTGAGAGAGAGAGAGAGAGAGGAGCCAAATCTGGTAAATTAATAGGCTAAAATTGTTGTTGGCCCTCAGTAGTAAGATTTGCATGATATGAGGAACCCAAAGATGAACTTGGACCCATAGAACTAATTCATCAAAAGCCTTGATGAGTTTTGCAGCTACAGCTATTGCCCAGGGACAAGGTGAAACCTTTGCAACTAGGTCAAGGGTGAGGTTATAGTAAGCAAAGGGGTTTGGACGATTCTCAGGAAGTTGAGTTAAAACCTCAACTTGTTCAGGTCTCTCAGGAACAAATTGAAAGAGAGTTTTTCATAATAACAGATGCCTAGGGGAGAAGGCTTTTAAAGAGCTTCTTCAGGTTACGGAACACTTGTTCATGCTTAGCTCCTCTGAGGCCTTAGATCACAGAGAGTTGTTGCAATCTCTGAAGAATTTGGCACTTATTATCTGCAACATGAGTTAAATCTCGAGATCCTCTAAGTTGTCATTTTGGGAGGGGGTTAGGATAAGCTTGGATAGTCTTTAGTTTTTCAGGAAAGTGTGGTGTTTTCCTCTTCAGACCCTAAATACTGGCCTCTGTTTTGGCAAAGCTAATTTGTCTTCTGAAATGTTCTGTCCTTTTCTGCTAAGGCTGAGAGCAAGCAAAAGGAATCCTTTTTACAGCCTTCATCATCATCTGCAAAAAGCAGGAAATCATCTACATACTGAGTCAGACCTGGATCATGAGAGGAATTTGGATCCTTTTAGTCTTAATTGAGAATCTGGGGGAAGTGGATGGGGGCTCTGGTAAATCCCCAAGGCATAACTATCTAGGTATCTTGTTGTCTTCCCCAGGATTAGGCACAGAGGTATTGAATTTACTGGTCTAAGGATTCACCACCTTGCAGTAAGTGACTTTATTGGAGTTTATGAGAGTGTGGGTTTGGGTTAGGTACTACTGGGAAGCAAGGGATAAGGTTTTGTTGATGGTCTTGAACAGATCAATATTGCCTCTTGTTTTGTTTCTTTACTGGATGGATGGGTGTTCCAAGGGCTGCCGTGGGGTACAAAAAGGCCTTGGGGTAGAAAGGACTTGAGGCCTTTCTTTTGCTCTGGTTCAAGGGATATTAGGGATGTTGGAGTAACTATTTGGTCTGATTTATCTGAACTTCAATAGAACTTCAAACCCAGTGGTGATCCAAGGCATTTAGGTGGCTTCTAAAGGATGAAAAATGAAAGGCAATGGATTCTGTAACCTCTAGAAGGAATGCAGCTCTGCTGACACCTTGATTTTAACCCAGGGAGACATGTTTTCAATGCATGACCCCCAGAATTGTAAAATAATAAATGTGTGTTGTTATAAGCCATTGTTTGTGTAATATGTTACAGCAGCAATTGGAAACTGGAATGATCCATGTGTCAAGGCCTTTACCTGAGGTATGCATCACTATAACGGAGGGGAAAGATATACCTGGGACAGATGCACCTTGGTCCTGAGGAGAGGAGTGCTCTGGAACCTCAAAAATAGCCCCTCTGGTTTACACTTAATATTAGAATTTCATTTTCAAAGTACGTCTCTTCTTATTGAGCAGGGAGAAAGATTTTTCATTCAAGGACCTGAGGGTTAGGTTACAGTTAAGATTGATAAATAGGGGAAAGTGTGCATTATTTGAAAAGCCTACCACCTGCGTGACATGTTTACTGGGAGCAAGAGCTTGCACAAGGGCAGCGGGTTTACTGAAGAAGGAGCAGCTCTCATGTCCTATCGAGAGAGTGGCCATCTGCATTTACAGTGAACTCGTTTCCAGTGTTTAAAGGTGAGGCAGGATATCGGGTACTTTTTCTTTCCTTGGGGCATCCTCACTTACCTGAATGGAGGGTTTTTCTTCAACTTGGTGTTTCTTTTGTAAGATGAGGCAACCCTCTCCCCAGGTCCTTTCTGTTGCAATATCCACACACGTCCTTGTCAGCAGGTGACTAGTCAGAAAGTGAACCATGGGATCTCCAGGACCACAAGTTTGTTTTGGATCCTGTCTCATTTTCCCCCCTGAACCCTTTCAAAATGTCCTATAGGATGTTGTGAGTCAAGTAAGGCAGTAATTCCGATTTCTGTTTATAAATTAGCTCTCCAAGTTCAGGTATAATTCCATTCACAAAAATAGATTGAAGGGTGGTGGTTTCATGAGCACCTTTTCAACTGCCAAATGTTGTTGAAGGTACTTTCTAGTCTATCCTGAAAATGTCCTAAGGTTTCTTTTTTTCTGTTTGCATGATTGAATTGTGGTCCAGCCACTGACTGGAAATATTCAGGTGTGGATTTTATGAGACGTTGGCCCTACTTTTTCATGCTTTTTTGACTCAGGTTTACTGTGGAAAGAGAGATCCTGTCAGTCCCCTTTTAGGTCAGTCCAATATTTTTTTGCAATTTAGATTTGGCATCTGAAGTTCCAGTCAACATGTGTTTAAGTTGATATATGTCAAGTAGCCATGAGTCCTATCTATTCAAAAGAACTCTAAATTCTATGAATAATTGCTGGTTCTGCCTATGTTTAAGGAAGTAATTTACTGTTTCTTAATTCAGATCCTATATGAGGTTTAAATTTTAGAGTTGCTTTCATACCTTGCTCTGGCAAGGATACACCTGGAGAGGCAACTGGTGTTTTAGCATCTTGAGAGGATCCTTGGGAAGGGTAGGGGGTATGGACAAGAGGAAGAGGAGGGAGGAGATGACAGAGGAGTGTAAGGAGTGGGAAGAAGGAGAAAAGGAAAGGAAACCTAGAATAGGGAGGCAGCTGGAGGATGGGGAGCAGATGGATTTACCTGGGAAGTAAGTCCAGCTTTTTGTTGCTCATGTTTACCAAATTGTTCACTAGCTTTGGCCAAAGAATCCTTTAAAGAAGCAATTCTTGAATCACAATATTATTTGGAGGCCTCTATATACCAATCAAGAAATGCTGCCCATTGGGCCCAGAATATCTTGTTCCTTTTTTCCCCAAGACATGTCTCAAATGAACAATTTTGATCAAGTCAGCATTCCTGAAAGTGGCCCCTCGAGGCCACATCATCCTTTCTGAAGTTATGCCATTTAGAGAGGGATGCCCAAGAATTAGGATTGTAAGGAGAGTGCATAGAATAAGCAGGAGTTTTCTCGAGGAGAGGATTTAGATTTGAGACGTAGCAGTGGTTCGTCACAGTATGGCCTGTGTACTTCACATGCAGACCCCCACCCTGCTGGCTGCCTATAAAAGCAAAGCTGAAAGTCTGTGTCCCTGGCGGGCAGCAGAGCAAAGACAACACTTTACCTGGATCAGAGCCAAGCTCCCAAAACCAAAAATTAAAATGAAAGTAAGACCTCACTCATCCAGTTTTATCACGGGCCTGTAGCAAAATTTGTTTAAGTGGAAGCCTGTCTGATTAAAATCGGTACACTCGTGGGTCTGTGGTGCTGGCGGGAACATCAGGCTGCTGGGGCCTGTGACTGTGTCAGGCTCTGTGTTTCTCCTTCACTGCACTACGCTGTTGAGTATTGTTATGATAAACTACACTTTCAGGTAGAGCACAAACAGAAGCACAAATGAAAGTGAAAATGGACAAATAGGAATAGTGCTGAGGATGTCAAACAAATGGGAACTGATAATAAAACTTGGTTACCAAATGCATAGCCAAGGAGCTCAATGCAAAGACAGAAGAGTTCAAATTCTTGCTGACTTACCACATCTGTGCAGACTCAGTAAGCCGCGAGCAGCAGAGCACAAGGGATGTCCGCAGGTACTGCACCTGACCGAATCCTAGGGTCAGCAGCAACGGGCAGTGCTTGAGGTACCCCAGTGGAACCCCCAGGAATCCTGTGGAAATGACAAAGACTACCCAGGTGAAGACAAACAGGTGTGGATCAGAGTTTGCTGTAGTAAGGAAGTCAGGCACAATCACTTGCATTTTTCAGAAGCTCAAAACAGGTGGGAATGAGAAAACTTTATACTAAAATTGGTTTCTGGTATGTCCTGATTGGACATTTTTGGCATGGAGAAGCTGAAGAGAGGCTAGCAAGAGGTGGGGCATCTTCTATGATTGGTTTGGGGAGAATATTCTATTTTTTTCTGATTTGTCCTGAGTTAGAAGCAGAGCAGGGCCAAAAAAATAGGAAACTGGCGATCAGTGACTTGCTCAAGTTCCAACCTTTGTGGGCCAATTTCTGTAAAGGTTGTGATTTGGCTTCCAGACTGATTACTGGAGGAGCCGGGGAGCAGAGTTCTGTTGTCCTTTATGGTCTGGTCATTATCTAAACATTGTCTGTTCATGCTCTCAGACGGGAGAGCACCAGAACAGCCTTATGCAGAATGTCAAGTTATGAGGGGACCATAGTCTTGACAAGAAATTTGCCTCTGCAGTTACTAACTGATTGATCGATTGATGGGGGTGGAGTTCCTTCAGAACTCCAATTTCTGACAGAACAAGATGAAGCTGGTTAAGATTCCAAAAACCCACCACTTGTTAATAAGCCTTCACACGGGGAGGGTGGATCTTGATGGAAATTTGATTCGTTCGATTGCATCTTCTCTACCTTGTTATAAACACAGAGCAATTCACCTACCACAACCAAGTGGCTGTGACGCGGCCCTAAAGAGAGGGCCACCGTTTCTAATTCAGGCTGCGATGCTTTTGGCTCGTGAAACAGCCAAGAGAGCCTTCACAATTAGGATAAATGCAGGCATTTTGTTGAGTGGATTTTGAAATGGAAATTGCAGGTAAATGTCTTTAAGCTGTGACTGTTAGGTGAAAGGGGTGGGGTCAATGGCATAATGTTACTTCCACCAGCCGACTGAACTGGCCAGCTGTGGCAGGGGAAAAAACGGAGGAAAGAGACAAGAAAAAGAGACTTGTAGAAATTGTAGAAAATAAAATGCTTGTGTATAGTCAATTCAGTGTGTCTTGATCGTGTCTGGAATATGTAAAAATAACTAAAAAAAGAAGTGACCTACTAAGTAAGAATTTCACGAACGTATTAGAAATGGAAGAGAAAAAGTAAAATGCTAACCTGCTACCCAGCGAAACGCAAAGCCCTGGGGCGGGTAGAGCAGGCCGAGGGAAAACACCACCCTGGGAACCGGAACTTCAAAGAGTGCAGGCTGGAGGGGCAGGTAGGGAGCAGATGGAAACTGGGTGTGGAAACGAGAGTGAGCCCACTTGCTGGCACGGAAGCCTTGCCCTGCATCCTTTGTGACTAGGGAAGGCAGCTAAGGTGAGTCAGCTGCTGCCATTTTCCCATGAAAATGGTAAGAGGAAAAGGTGCCCACTCAGGACTTATCATGAGTAATGAAAGTAGAGAGCATTAGTGAGGGCTTATTATGTGTGAGACACAGTGCTTCAAATTTAGCACTTTAAACATGTGCTCTCTCAGTGGATCCTGTAAGCCAGGACAACGTTAACACCGTTTTACAGATGAGGACACTGAGGCTTAACCCAACTAAATAATCGGACCAAGTACGTGATGAGCAATTTAAACCTGTGGCTCTTTGACACCAGGGCTGTAGCTGTTGACAGTGGTCAGCATCCTCATTTAGGGATAATTAAGGATGCCAGTTTACTTGGTGGTGGGGGTCACAGAATGATGCTGAAATCTCACAATAATTAGAACGTGCAGAGCTGGAAGAAAGGCAATGAAAGCTACATTTTAGGATGTAGAAGAGTATAAACTATGGTTACAGAATTCAGAAATATTAATTGATAAGGTATCAGCTAACTAGGAAACTCTCAAAATGCCTATAGACTTCTTTAAAATTGGATTTGTAATGGAAAATGCAACCTCACTTCATATAACCTTTCTTTAATACTTATACATATGATAGGCCTCTTTTCCCCTAAGTGATGGAGTTTTCATAACTAGTTTGTGTGTGTGTGTGTGTGTGTGTGTGTGTGTGTGTTTAGACATAATTAAAATAGACATTTTAGGGAGAATATCAACGGGCGACACAGTCTGTGCCTAGAGACTGCTACACGACTTAATAAACCTACAATGCCATTTGCTGGTAGTTTCTCTGAACTGCAGACACAAGGTTCCAGGGTCCTTAACTAGTTAGTGGGGGCTTCAGGGATGGCATCTAAAAGATAAAGAAAATCATGACATCCCAAAATTTCACACTGAAAAGCTAAAATAATTTTGGGCCTCATGGGCATCAGGAGAACCACCAACGTATTAATAGAGGATTTTCATTAAGCAGCAGGAAAATGGCCATTTGGAAACCTATCTCTTTGACCTGCCTCTATAAATATCTGCCTGGATCTCTTTTTCAAGGTCAGCTAATCTGCAAAGAACTCCCTGAAAATATATGCCCATTCAATAAGTTTATGGTCCACAGTCTATGAGTCTAATTCATATAATATTTGGATTATGTTAACGAGCACCATTCTTCCTTGAAGCACGTAGTCACAGTAGCCGTTATATTCTAAAATGACAAAGGTTTTTCTTTCCTAATTTAAAACTTTAATTTTATGATTTTATACTGGTTTGCCCCATGTGTCTCATCTGCTTCAGCCATAGTGTCGTATCTGCCTCAGTTTTCGAGGAAACACAGGCCCCGTTTAGGAGCGGCTGTGGTCGAAGGGGTCGGGATGGGAGCTCGGCAGTGGGGCTCCGGCAGGCAGAATGAAAGGGGGGCCGGAGAAATCACCGGGCTGAGGCTCACTCAGGAGATCTTCTAACAGAACAAGGGAAACTCAGAGCTATCACAGTCCTTTGAAGTCTTGCATAAGTAGTAACTGATACATGTTGTTGCATAAGACATTAGGAGATTCCTTCTAGAAGTCCATTACAACCCATGTTGATATTCACTTGTCTGTACTTCCTGGAATACTAGAGAAAATAACCAAGCAATGGACTCGAATTCGGAGCAGAGGAGGCACCGCCATGGCTGCCTGTCTTCCCTCTGTAACTAGTCCCTCTGACGGCGGGCCCTCCCTCCTCAGCAAAAAGAAATGGGGCGCCCCCTGCCTATTTTGTTGCAGGCTTCTGCTCTTTCTTACTTACCAAATTGTGAATAGCTATTTTAAATTTTAATTACCATTTATTATAATAATTAGCATACATATTATTAAAAATTACATAATATAGACAAGAAAAAATTTAACTAATATCCTATTAAATACCACCCAAATATTAATGGGAATATTTTCTTCTCTGCAAACCTATGTGTATAATTGCTTTCATCTTCCATGAAATAAATTATAAGAAGAAAATATCATTCACTAACCTGTTTTTCCAATATAGCAGTAATGAACAACCTTTCATAACACTGTTATTGTAAGTTAATAAGTGTTGATTCAGATTACACATTTTTCATGTCCATGAAGTATTTCAATTACTTCGTCTCCTCAATTGTTGGTTGCTTTGATAAACAACAACTTTATATCTAATTATGATCTATTTGTAGGAGTGGCATTGCATATACACATTGTGTTGAAATTTGTTTTTGTCCTCAAATGAGGACATGCTTATTTTTATACTAGAGAGAAGGGAAGGGAAGGAGACAGAGAGGGAGAGAAACATGGATGAGCTGCCTTTCACGTGCACTCCAGCTGGGGGCTGAACCCCCAGTCCAAGCGTGTGCCCTGACCCGGAATGAACCTGGGACCTTTTGTGAGATGATGACCCAACCAAGTGAGCCATGCCAGCCAGGGTGCATATAAACATTTTCACAGTTTACAATAATATTGGCAAGTTGTCTTCTAGAAAATGTGAATCAACTTATGCTATTACTAGCAGTACATGAAATATTAATGGATGAATAATATAATGTGATAATGTGGCTTTTATTTGTGTGTGTTTGACAAATGAGGTTGAACGTTTTGTGTGTATATTGGTTGACTGTATTTCTTCTTTTATGAATATCCTTTTCATAGCCTTTGCCTTTAATTTTCAAAGATTTATTTCAAGCCTTTTTCATTTTTATTATTTCTTTCATTTTTCCATGTAAAATGATATACCTTTTCTTCATCATATATTACACGTATTTACCCCAGACACTTATTTGCCTGTTAATATTGTTAATACAACATAGCTTTTTTTTTGCACTTCACTAGTTTTGTATTTTTATTTAGTTCAATATATCAATCACTTACTTTAAGTTCCAAGGCTTTGGTATCATGTTTTAAAAACTGTCTTTTTAAGTCAAGGTCATAATTAGTGCTCTGTTTTCATCTTTATGTAAAATCATTAATTCATCTAGAATTCATTTTGGTGCACATTTGAGAAGAGGGTTCAACACTGTCCCTCCCTAAACCGTTGGCTGGGACACCACTTAAACGATCTCTGAGAGCTGCATATTCTCTAAAGTTTCACGTCCCCCAGGTAATGACGATAGCCTGGTAGCAGACTCGGGATGATGGGCACAGCAAGCTCAGAGGCCAGCCAAAGAAACAAATCAGCCGGTCGTTGGAGAGAAGCATTAACTAAGTATTTGATGGTTCACATTTCCCTGTCATTAAATATAAGAGGAATTACTATTGATGAACTGGGACCTGACTACATTACAGCTATAAATATTTAAATAAGAAAAACGGGGGAAAATCTAAAGGCAGTGATTTCGTAGCAGGAGTGAGAAAGGAGCCTGCCGGGTGTGCAGATGAGGGACTTCTAAGTGGACGGTAGAATGCATTAGGAAAGACACTTTGATGAATGATCGAGGCTGGGCTCCTTCCTGGGTCTGTACAAAACAATGCATTAAGATATGATGAGATTTTGTAGAGCTTTTGGTTTTTAAAGTACCACAAAGTAACTTGGTAAGGTAGAATATTTCCAGCAACATTAGTCATCATTATGGTCATTGCCATCTTCTACAAAAAAAATCATCCACAAAAAAAGTCAGAAACAATTTGGAAAGTAGAGGCTGTATTTGAGGATGACTATTTCATTGAACTTGGAAAAAAGAGGATGTGTTTGCTTTCTGATTTCGTAATATGAGATGATCCTCCCAAGCCTAGGCATGTCCTTTGAAGAGATGTTGGGGCTCATCCCTTCCTTTCTTTGGCTTCTGTGTCTTTGGGTTGGGAAGAAGATGGTTGGATTCTTCAGCTTTGGGCTGGTTTGCCTCAAATCTAGGTCTGTCCCAGGTTCTCGAGTCTCAATGAACAAAGAAAAACCAGCCTACAGGGAGGAGGTAGGCTAGGTGAGGAGGCACAGCTAGGGTGTTAGTGATGATTGTTTTTATTGTAACAGCAACCACCACCACATTGACGCAACAACTACTACATGCCACACAATGTTGCTTGTACTCTAATAGCTACCAGTAGTTCAGTCCATCAGCAGAGTGATATGTCCCCAGCAGTCCTGGGAAAGAGTAAAAAGAGTTGGAACTGCTAGCTCTGGAAGGAGCTTGCTAAGGTCAAGGAAGGCTCTTTGATACTTCATCCATCCTGTGCTCTTGTGCTCCAAGCTGGTGGTCAAAGAGGAAGTTTTAAGTGTGTGTGGCAGACCCTATTGCACAGGTATAACCCACTATTGTCGCTGTCTTTTACATGACTGCTGCTTGTCCCTTCACTCTTCGACCCATCCCACTCATCTTCATTACATCTGTGTTCCTGAACTGCTGCTTGGTGTCTGCCATCCTCTTGTCTGTCTCATCTGGGGTGTTTGTTGGAAATGGAGATTTCAGAGCTCACCGTCAGCTCTAGTATCCCAGGTGATTCCGTTAAACACTGGAGCAGTCCTATTCCAACACCAGTGCATGCAAGAAGCATGTGTGGATCTGGCCAGCATGCAGATTCTGAATCAAGAGGTCTGAGAGGGTCCTGAAACTGCACTTCTGTGAGCTCCCACATGGTGTTGCTCCTGCTGGCCCACAGATCAGATCTCGGGTAGCAAGGGGCTAATGTGTCTAACTAGTTACTCTGGCAATGTAGTCTTCCTGTGTATTTGACCCCTTTTCAGCTCTCCAAGTGACTTCTCTGCAAATGACTCCCTACCTGGCATTTCTGATGCAGTCAAACCAGTGTCTGAAATGTTCTCAAACAGGGCTACATAAACTGAAATTAACACCAAGTTATAATCACGGCTGTTCTTTCTTATCCCCATTTGTTAAAAACAGATCTTGGAAGCCCTTGGAAGCCCTTCCTGGTCTCACCTCTGGAGTAGGCTTTATTGATGGTCCCAGCCCTGGAAGTCTCTTGATTTTTATACAAATGCTAATCGTCTGGTCTTGGTATTGGGTCAGGGCCGGAAGTCCTGCAAGTTCCCTCTCAGATGTACAAGGAGTCCAGTTAAGTACTATTATTGTTCACACGCACTGCTTTATTCCCTTGCACTCCACGCAGGTGTGCTGCCGGGCAGGGGCCTCGGCTGACAGAGAGCCAGCACAGTTGCTGGGGCCAGAGCTCTCTGTCCCATCCCTGCTGCTGAAGCTGAAGCACACGGTGCCCAGCCCTGGTAGTTACCCCTGACTCAGTGATCAATCACATTAACTCTGGGAGACCCACCCCTGTGAGGTGGGCATACGCCTATCCCCAAAGTAGAGAAAAATGTTCCCTATTTTCACCTGGTTTTCCTTTGCCTGCCACTTCCAAACTAACTTACCGGGATCTGCATTTTCCCCATTGGAACTTTCCCTGATGTCTTTGTTTTGTCTTGGTAAGATGCAAACGCCAAAGCCTTTGTTCCTTAATCCTGAGTTACATCCTTCAGATCTGTCGGTGGCCGGTGGCCGTTGTCGATATCCATGAAGATGATGAATAAGGCACAATGGGAGAAAATGCTCTGGAATACTGATCCCCACGTAATGACGCCAGGGTGAAGACAGTGGACTTGGCGTTGTGCAAACCTGGAAAAAAATCTGAGATGTCCCCTAAAGCAAAAGTTAGAATATCATGATCTCATTGGGCTCTTCTCACGGAGGCACTTTCTTGTAGTATTTCTGGAGATATAAATTTATGCCCAAAGAAGACAATCCTTGCTAATGCTGCCGGTGGTTAGGTATGCTTCTATGCATTAATAGACTTGCCCAATATTTGTTATCTTTTTATTCCTTCTTTCAATATAAACATAAAAGTGTATCTTTATATAGTATTAGACTCAGGCCAGACAAAAATTCATGTTGGTTTTTAAGGAAAAGAGAAGGGGCAGAACATTTTGAGTTTCTTTGTTGTTTGACACTTTCTGAGTGCTAGCTATGGATTTTGGGATAATATTTCATGTTCTAGGAGTAGTTTTTATCCAATGATTAGACCTTCAGTCTCTTAAGGTCAAAAATCATGAATAAATCCATGCCTGATAGACTGAAAAGTTTTAGTTTCAGAGCTTTGTCAGGAGACTTCAGATTGGAGCAGTCTTTCGGTTCTGTTCCTTACGAATTATTGATAAATTTTCACACAACTGGCTACAGACCTAGTGAATTTATTCATGGACCATGGAACATGGCTTTGTATTTAGAAGAATTCAAAATGTGATTTAAAAAGTTAAGTTGAATTGGGAATATTATTTAGGATTGATATGTAAAATAAATAATTAAGAATTAAGAATGTGTGCCATTGTACTATTAATTCCAGATTAAATGTGAAAATGCAAACAATAAATGAGAAATCACAAACCGTGTTCTCAGGCCATTCAGTTTAAGCCATTTTTACTAATGCTAATCACAACACAGATGAGGTATTTATAAAAATTAAGAGATTTACCATGGTAACTCTGATTAAATTCTAAACTTTATCCTGACAGAAAAACTAAGAGAATGATAAACTGTAAATATCTTGAGAATTTGTGAATGGCAGTTCTGATAATAGTTCATATAGGGTGGCAGCTGGAAACCGATTTAATGACCATTTCTATAGTTCAATGTTCACTTTGAACTTTCCCCCTCCCCCCGAACAAATTGTAATTTTAACATGTCCAACTTCACTGCTGCCCTCAAAGGATGGGAACAGAGTGCTTCCTCCCGGAAGGTGTGTCTCGAAGGGGCAAAATGTCGTGCTCGGGGCAGACTGACTGTAGACTGCAGCCCAAACCCAACTGATGCTCCAAAACTGTTTCTGGGAATGATGAATTGAATGTTTATTTGCTGGTGATGAATATAATGTCCACGATAGAAGAGTGATTCTTTTTGAAGAGCAGTTTAGGAGGAGAATCTTAGCCACCCGATTTTATGCCATCCGTTCTCTGAGATCAACAGGCTAGTGCCCCCTAGACCCAAATGGAGAAATAAGCACACCATGAACGCCAAACAAGGTGCCATCTTATGTATCATTTATTTTTAACATAAATGAATTTGCTGTGTAAACATTAAGTCAGTGGGTTCCTATTAACTAGTTAGTTATGATTATTGATGGGAACTAATTACCAGGAGCCTTGATACCTGATAATCTTAAACTTTGCTGCTGTAAACACCACCACTTCCTGTGAGACATGAAGGCCCGTGTGATGACCGGCTATCATAAACATGGCTCAGTGAAGGTCATTCCCATCATCTGGTCATTTATGTTTTCTTCTGTGGTAAGCGGCACATTTTGAAGACATGGATAAATTGCTATACTAAAAGATATCAAGATAACTTTAAAATTCCATTTTTGTTCTGAGAGGTAAGATGATTGCTGATAAGGGTTTCCTGAACCTATGCCTTTTCAGGACAAGTCCATGAAAGTTGAATGTGGACAAAATCATATAAATAATAAAAAACTTAAAATGGGAATCTTTTCTACATTGATCTATTCATGCTCTGTTGTTTTTAATATACAGAGGGATACAATAAAGCTGTAATCTCCCTAATATGATTAGGACCCAATTTTGTGTAAATTTCCAGGAAACAGCATTACTTTTATGCTGCTCATAATCACTCCAAGGCAAAGGATGAATTATCATCTAGAGAGGTGGCTGTTATTCACAAATTTGCTCCTGTTGGGGACCCAGGGGGCCCAGATAGAGGGGGTCTCGAATGTAGAAGCCAGCTTACCAACTATGAACGTATTTAGCTGACCCTAGAAATTGACCTTTTGGAGATCCTCATTTTATTTAGTGTTTTCTGCTTACTAAGTGTATATTTTATTTTAAAAGGTAGATTCTTTCATAAATAAAACCTAAGTCTTAGGTTGATGCCTTTCATTTTATTAGGTACCTCACTTAAAAATAGTCAATTCTATGAAGTTTTTGAGAAAATAAACAAGAGTGTACGGAACAAGTGTCCCTGTTAATCCCGTCACAGGTAGTTTGTGGGCCACACACTGGGCAGCGCTATTTTGGGGAATGTCAGCAAGCACCGACGCTTCTCTTTGTTAAAAAAAAAATAGAATTATGCTTCTATGATATTATTTTTAGACCTCAGAATAACAAAATGCCAGAGTATAGCACAATATACTGGTTAAGAATCAACACAATTTCATCTTATATATTAGAATCAGTGATATCAATTAGATGTTTTCCAGAAGGAAAATAAAAATGTGAATTGTATTCTGTTGTTTGCATTCATTTCTTAATGTAACTTTTATATAAAAGACATTTATCCAATTAATTGGAAAATAGGTCTTTGTGATGACAATATGGTGACTTTAAGGACCCTGCCTTGCAAAGGACTCTAATCTTTGGTAGCTGAAGAAGGTGACCTTAGGAGACATAAAACCTGGGAAACTGATGCTAAGAACTTGGGATTGGTTGCAAGCTCCTGCTGAGCCAAATGTCTATGAAAATGCACTCCACAAGGTTAATAGGCTGATTTTTTCAAGATTATATACAAGGGGGAAAAATGTAGATAATTAACAGTGCTGGTGCCGAGGGCTGTTTTTTCATATCTTGCATGGTTTCAGTAGTAAATAGAATGAAGACGTCCTGTCTGATTTTAGCCTCTTTGTTTTGGTAATTTCTAAGTCCCAAATCAATATTTTTCCCCCCAAGACTTAAAGAAAAGCCAGGCAAGTAAATATTATACTTTATTTTTCAAGGATCATTTAAATTGCTGGAAATCTATACTGCTCTTAATTATCCAAAGAAATTTCTTAAGGGTGTGATTTCCCCCCATAATGTATTAATGCATTATTGATTAAACACAAAGCCTATTTTGTATTAGTAAACATTTTCATATGGGATCATTGATCCCAGAGTCCCTTTCCATGGTTCTGGTAACTGGTAGTCTTTGCTAGGTAGACTCTTTTTGTTTACATATTCCTCCAAATCAGAAATATCGTAGACAATATTTTCTAAGTTTCTCTACTTAGAATTTTTTTCAGCAAAACCCAAGAATTACTATCTGCTTTTTACTACAAACATTTACTAGCTAGTCAATTGGATCGACTTGTCCGAATGTTTGTGGCATTCTGGCTCTACAGATTGATGGCCACTGACATTCTAAGGAAACTCGTGATGGCTTTCAAGTCCCAGTTTTTCTTGTTTTCACTTTGAGTCTAGTCAGCTCTCTCACAGACTGCAGTAACCCAGGTTTATACAGCTCGTTACAGAGTTCACAATGACCTCACACACGCTTAAAATTCGGTTTCCTCAAAAGTTGTATGGAGTACACAGGACAGGTCATTATTAATCTTATTTTCCAGATCAGGAAACTGCGGCTCAGAGTGTTCAGTGGTGTGTGCTGATAAGTCTGTAAGAACTAGAGTTGTTTCTTGAACACAGAACTGTTGACCTGCAGTGACGTTTTCACTTTATCAGAGCCATCTCTCATTAGAACAGACCAAACCAGGCACAAGGATATAAAAGGGCAGTGGGAGCGTGGCTGTTACCAAGGAAACTCTTACTTTAATTTTTCAAGTATTGATCAGAAAGAAAGTAGAAGAAAGGACACTTTTTATCACAGAAAAAGAAAACATAATCAAGTAAAGATTTGAAAACAAGCTGATAGGGAAACCGTCATGAAGAAACATCACAGAGCAGCTTGATCATGAACAACACACTCACCCCAACTTTCTTCTGTTTCTGGGAGGGAAAGGGGGATCAGTACGAACAGGGAAGAGTGCTCTGCAGTTCCAGTTACAGTGCAGGGGGAGGCAGCGATGCACATTCTAGAGAGTGGACCTCAGTGGAGGAGAAGAGCAGAGAGAAAATGAGGAACGAGGAAGAACTTGTACCTTTTTATAGCCAAGGGGCTGTGCAGAAGGGGTCACAGGAAAGGTGGGCAGAGGCTGCAGCCGGACATTATGTTGACAGTTGACAAATACTGTTTGCTTTCCCTCAATCACTGAAACAGTGTAGACAGAGGGAATATACTATGTGTGGCTAAGATGAAAAAATTACCTAACTTACATAGAGGCTTTATAAAGAAAAAAAAAAAAATGACTTTATTTTTAGCGTTATGTCTGTGTACCATGTTTAAACTGCTTGGAATGTAAGGCCTGTGATAATAAAGTCAGGGAGACAACCAGGTTCAGATGAATTAATGATTAAAGCTCAGGGTAACATCAAATAACTATACCTAATTGCTTACGGTTTAACCAGTGGCTTTGACTTTATGGTGAATCAGAATTACTGTTAAAACAGATTGTTGGGCCCCAGCCCAGAGTTTCTGATTCAGCAGCAGTAGGGTAGCACCTGAGGATTTATTTTCCCACATACTCCCTGTTAGGGTTTCTAACACGGTGCTGCCACTGTTGCTGGTTCAGAGGCCGCACACTGCAAACCCCTGGCTTAAACATTGCTTTGATTATTCTGGGTTTCCAGGGGTAATGGACATTGGTTAAAAGGGAACACAGCCATTCACTGTGAAGTCCTTTCAAACTCTCACCAAGAAAACAGACATCAGTTAGACACAGACAGGCTACCCGGGGCTGGAGCAACCTCCGTCCCTGCTCCTGTCTTCCCCCAGTCCCTTGTTCCTGAGTGGCACACTGTGGCCATGAACCCGGCCCTCCAGGGTACCATACTGCCAGATCCTGGAAATAATAGCAGCATTTTGCATGTAGCACAAATCTTTTAAATCACCATGATGAAAACAGTTCACTTGTAATCTGTAAGTGCCGTTTGAAAGAATAGTAATGCCAGGCACTCCCAGCTTCTGAAGCCCACTCGGCGTCAGCAAGCCCTCACCAGCGCTGAGGAAGTACAGACGCCCAGCTGTGCCTGCTCAGAATCTCGGTTTCCATCTCTCCATCTTTCTAAAAAACCTGTTTCCCTGTAATTACATGTTCAATTCAGCATAGTGATTAATAGCCTGATTAAAATCGATGTTTATCTGCTTTAGAGTTGTGTGTGTGTTTTTTTATGGAATTCAGTTAACCACACTGATGTTTTTTTTTTTTAACTTACAAGCTGTGCCCAAGATGCTATTTTTCACTTGATGACAACATAGAATAATCATGAGAAAAATACTGAGATCATTTAAGGCAGGGGTGTCAAACTCATTTTCACCAGGGGCCACATCAGCCTTGCAGTTGCCTTCAAAGGGCTGAATGTAATTTTAGGACTGTATAAATGTAACTACTCCTTAACTAGGGGCAAGGAGCTTGGCCCTGGCCCCAGGTAGAAACAAGGTTCCAGGCCGGATAAAACCAGGTGGAGGGCCGGATTTGGCCTGAGGGTCTCGTGTTTGCCACCTGTGATTTAAGGGCTGTGCTTTTGAACACAGTCCTGTGAACTGGTAGTATACATTACAAGCTGGTTTCTCCTGCAGAGTTTCTAAACAAGCAGAAAAAAGAATTCCTCTACTTCGATTCTGTACTTAAAGCAAATGTCTGCAGAACTCCATGCATGAGTCACAACCTCAAGCTGGCTGCCTCCCTACTCACAGCAGGACTTTTAAAAAGGGGTCTGGGAAAGCTCTCTCTTAAGAAACAGTAAAGGCACTATGAATATTAAATATTAAGTAAATATTAAATATTGATTAAATATTAAAGCACAAATACAGTATAGAAGGTAGAAAGATAATAACTCTAGAAGAAGGTCTGTGATACGAATGTAAGTGAAAGTAAATATAGGTAAAGAAATCTGGTAGCAAGTGAAGATATTCCATGATGTAAACATGACATCTCAAATTCTTTTTTCTTAAAGAACATGGTAACATGGTATTCTTAAGAAATTTGTGCTACGCCTGAATAGATCTCTCTCTGTCTCCGTCTCTGTCTTTAGTGTAATAACTGCATGTACAAGATGTACAGATCATTGTTACTCAGACACATACTTTGGGTAGAGGTAACACTCTACATTTATAAGCTGGTAACTTCAGGGCATGCTTTGCTTCCAGAAGATGCTTGGGCTCCATTTAGAACACTGGCACTGTCATTTGTCAGATGACACCCTAGCGGTCCTGATGAGTTCATGAGACTCTCAAACTCCTACTTACTCCCCCACAGGAAAGGCATCTGACTCATTATTTGCTGTCTGCAAAGCAATTGGTGCCCATGGATATTCATGTCAAGTCATTCCTCTCAGAGCCCCAGGTTCTCACCTGCCGAGTCCCCAGTCATTCCTGCCTTCCTGTCTGCACCTCCACTTTCTGGGGTGCCACTGCTGCCTGCCCCCTTCTCCTTCACCCGTTTGGACTCTGGACCATTCTTGCCATATGTTCCTCCAGCCATCAGTGCAGCCCTGGCTCCAGAGGTGGTCTCGGACTTGGCAAACTTCTTTGTACCTTCTGATTGCCTTGGCAGAACATCTGAAAACATAGCTGACTTGCTTCTAGAACTTATAACTGTAATCTTTAATGAAAAAAGTAATATTTTAAATAAAATGCTGGTACAATGGCTGGAATACATTGGCTAATACAACCACGTGAAAAAAATACTAATGCAAAGCCAAATATAGAACACAATTAAAAACGCTGGTGTGAATAGGTATGCATAAGCTATTGCTATCTATGAAGCCACATAAAGGTAGATTTCTTTCTTATGAAGTAGGGTATCTCTATATTTAATTAGATGAAAATAAATTTCAATGAACACTTTGATTATGCCAGTAATGTGCATTCTTTGCTTGTTTTATAAAAATGTAGAATATCATGACAATGTCTTTTAAGATGAGCTCTTAGAAGTACCAGTTTTGGAATTAAATAAGAAATATGAATTTCATACTTCAAACTGCCACTTGGAAAATTTGGTGAGTGATTCAACTCTTTGAATAAATCCTCTTCTCCCTTTTCCAGATAAGTCGATCTCAGAGTCTGTATGACACAACCCATATGGCAACTCTTCTCTAGAAAGTTGCTGTATTGAAAATGTAAACGACCAAAGTAGCAAAAGGCAACTCACACTTTCTATTCCACTAAAATAAAACAATTTCAGCAAGTCATGGTATCAGATGGTAGCCACATATTGTAAAGAGAGCATTTTTCATCTTTCTTTAGGCTTGTCATTTGTCACAAGCAAAAAGCTACTTTCTCCTCATTTTTTTTTGTTTTAGTTATTTATGTTTTAAACCTATGTTATTTGTCATGCTCCATGGGGTCTTAACATAAAAAAATAGCTTCTGTGGAACATTAACCCATACACCTGGTCTGGTTGCTGGTTTTGATGAAGGGAGCAGCCGCCTAAGAACTGCGGAGTCCCCACCGTCTGTCAGGGCAGTGAAGATGCAAAGCCCGAAGGTGCCGTAAATTTATAACGTAGGAGCTGACGAGGAGTGTCTTGCTGTTTCTTTATGTGTTGCCTCCTTGCAGGGCCATAATTATAAACTGATTACAGCTGGAGAAAAACCGCTTCCATTGTTCTCCCCACTGAATAGTAATTACTCTGCTTTGTTTTGTTGCCACTTTTTTGGTTATTGTTGTTAGCCTTTTGAACATTATTGGGCTATCTTATATTTCAGTGTGGCTTCTGGCAACCAGGAAGTGCAAGATAATTCTAATATGTGTAAGACACTTATAGTTATTATATTATTACGTATTATAAATCATATTGTAGAAAAAGTAAATGGACTCGTAGAGTAGAAGCAAAATATTGTTTTCCTGTTTGTGGTGATGCACACCACTCTGGATGCTGTTCCTCTTTGCTCTTTGTTCTGTTTCCCTCCTCCCTTGATCATGTAGGCAGTTCAGAAGAGCTCTGGACAATACCAAATCTATTTCTGAGGGAAGAATGGCTTATATTTCATTAAGGCTTCTTCACATCAGCTGAAAAGCAAAATGGTTGACTTCTTTTATTTTTGTCTTTGAGTTGATTTATTTTCTTCATTTTAAATGGACTCAATCGACCTGATTGCTGTCTCACAGGCATAATCTGTGAACTCATCTCCTAGAGTCGAGGCCTAATTAGTCTAAATGCTTTCTTGGTCTGCTACTAATTGTATGTTTAACTGCATTGTTATGATAAAGCTCATTGGGAGGGTAAAATAGAATTCATTCTTCATGTCCTTTAATCTAATTGTCATTATTATTGTAGCAGGTGGGAAAATAAATTTTTCCCTCATTCTAGGGCATAAGGGACGTTTGAGTGGCTCTGAAATAGGGGAAACATTCAGGAGGATATAGTGTAAGCAGAATGGGAACTGTTAAAAAGTATGTACAGGCATCCCACAGAAATATTGTTGGTTGGGTTCAAAACACCACACAAAAGCAAATTTTATGATACAGTGAGTTACATGAATTTTTTGGCTTCCCAGTGCACGTGTAAGTTATCTTTCTACTATGCTATAGTTTATTAAGTGTGTAATAGCATTATGTATGTCCAAAGAATCAATACACACACCTTAATTAAAAAACTACTTTATTGCTCAAAAATGCTAACAATCATCTGAACCTTCAGCAAGTCCCAACTTTTGCTGGTGGGGAGTCTCGCCTCAACGTTGCTGGCGGCTCACTGATGAGGGTGGTGGTTACTGAAGGTGGGTAACTATGGCAATTTCTTAGAGGAAAACAATGATGGAGTTTGTTGCATTGATTGACTCTTCCTTCCGCAGTTTCCTCTGTGCCATACAATGCCGTTTGATAGCATTTGACCCACAGAAGTTCTTTTAAAACTGCAGTCAACCCTCTCAAACCCTGCTGCTGCTTCATCAGCTAAGTTTGTGTGATTTTCTAAATCCTTTCTTTTATTTCATCAATCTTCACAGCATCTTCATGGCATTTTCACCAGGGGTAGGTTTCATCTCAAGAAACCATTTCCTTTGATCCTCCATAAGAAGCAACTGCTCGTATGCTAAAGGTTTGTCATGAGACTGCAGCGATTCAGTCACATTTTCGGACTCCACTTCTAAATTTAGTTCTCTTGTTATTTCTGCCACATCTGCTGTTACTTCCTCCACCAAAGTCTTGGATCCCTCAAGGTTACTCATGAGAGTTGGAGTAAGTTTCTAGCAAACTCCTGTTGATGTTGATATTCTTTTTTTAAATGTTGATATTCTTGACCTCTTCCTATGAATCATGAATGCTATTCTTTCCATAATTTTCAGTTTACCTTGACCAGGTCCATGAGAGGAATCACAATCTATGACAGCTGTAGCCTTACAAAATGTATTTCTGAAATAATAAGATGTGAACGTTGAAATCAGTCCTCGGTCCATGGGCTACTGGATATTGTGATAGCAGGGACAAACACAACACTAATCTCATGTCCGTCTCCATCGGAGCTCTTGGGTGACCAGGTGCATTGTAAATGAGCTGTGATATTTGGAACTGAATCTTTTTTACTGGGAAGTTGTCTCGACAGTGGGCTTAAAATATTTAGTAAACCATGTTGTACACAAATGTGCTGTTATCCAGGCTTTGTTGTCCCATGTATAGAGCACTGGCAGAGTAGATTTAGCATGATTCTTAATGGCCTTAAGATTTTCAGAATGGCAAATGAGCATCAGCTTCAACTTAAAGCCACCAGTGGCATTATCCCATAACAAAAAAAGCCAGCCTGTCCTTTGAAGCTTTGAAATCAGGCAGTGAATTCTCTCTGGTAATAAGAGCATATATGTCATCTTTTTCTACTATAAAGCTGTTTCATCTCCATTGAAAATCTGTTGTCTAGTGTAGCCAACTTCATTCATTATCTTAGCTAGATCTTGTGGGTCAGTTTCTGCAGCTTCCCCATCAGCATTTGCTGATCTGCCTTGCACTATGTTATGGGGATGGTTTCCTTTCTTAAGCATTGTGGACTAACATCTGCTATCATCAAACTTTTCTTCTGCAGCTTCCTCACTCCCTGAGCCTTCCTAGAACTAAAGAGAGTTAGGGCCTTGCTCTAAATTAGATTTTGGCTGAAAGGAATGTTGTGGCCGATTTGATCTTCTATCCAGACCACTGAAACTTCCTCCGTATCCCCAACAAGACTGTCCTACTTCCTTGCTGTGAGTGTGTTCACAGGAGTAGAAGTTTTATTTTCAGTCAAGACCTTTTTTTAGCATTCACAACTTGGCTAACTGCTTGGCACAAGAGGCCTAGCTTTTGGCCCATTTGAGCTTTTGCCATGCCTTCTTCACTAAGCTTGATTGTTTCTGGTTTTTGATTTAAAGTGAGAGAGGTGAGACTCTTCACTAGAACACTTAGAGAACATGGTGGGGTTATCACCTGGCCTAATTTTAGTTTTATGTCTCAGAGGCTAGGGAGGCCCAAACAGAGGGAGAGAGTTGGGAGGAATAACTAATTGAGGCTGTCAGAACACATGTATTTATCAATTAAGTTTGTTGTCTTATGTGGGCATATTTTGTGGTGCCCTAAAACAATGATAATAGGAACATCAAAGATCACTGATCATAGATCGTCATAACAAATACAATAATAATAAAATTTTGAAATGTTAAGAGAATTACCGAAATAATATGACACAGAGACAAGAAGTGAGCAAATACTGTTGGAAAAATGGAGGCAATAGACTGGCTAGATGCAGGGTTGCCACAAACTTTCGATTTAAAAAAACACAATATATCTACAATGCAGTGGAGCAAAGCCCAGTAAGATGAGATACACCTGTCAATTTTGGAAACAAGGAATACAATAAATGTAAAGGATACCTGAAAGGAATTTTTGAAAGATAAAATAACTGTACGTATTTCAGATGACTTTTGCTGTTTATGTTGGATTCAACCAGAGATTCACTGAAGAAAGTAAATAGGCCAAGAGTTTTTTCTAATCTGAAACTTTCAAATGGAATGAATTAGGTAGAGATTTTCCCATCATCTTTAGTCCATTTGTATGGACTAAAGATTTTCCCATCTTTTCCCATTTGTATTTGATTTTCCACTGACAGTTTTCATTCAAGAGAATGAAATTGATCACAACGTGAAAGTTTTAGGAATGTCTCTGAAAATTAGTGAAACTACTAAAAATTGTGTTTCTGAAGAATGTACCTTAGTTGAAGAAGTTGCGTAATTGGAGTATGATGATTTACGAATATATAGAAGAGGAGATCAAATATGCAACACATAGAACTAAAAGGTCTACCAAATTACCAAGGCATACAAGTACATGCTGCAGCTAGTAAAAGCTAAGGACAATTATGGAGAAGTTAAAAGAGAGCATTTTCCTTGTTTATTTTATAAACAACAATTGATTTCTTTGAAGAAAACCAGAATGTCCATTAATTTGGTGAGTGCAGAAAACTAGAAAAGGGCTGCTTGGGCTGGTAGGTATTTTAAAGTAAAAGGCATGAAATTCTAATCCATCCTTTTTGACTTGCATCCTGTCAAAAAGGACATAAAATATTGGAGTTTTCATTTGATTGACTACTTATGACAACATTTTGATTTAGGAGATCATTTTCCCCTAATTTACTGATGAAGATACTGAGACCAAGAGAGGTCAAGTTATTTGCCATAGATAACAGTGCTAGTAAGTAGAGGAATTTCTGTTATACATTTTGTATTTTTTTCTACTATTCCGTGCTACTTTATAAATACTGGTACAATTGAAAGTCAAAATATGGTGAGTGGATTAGTGACCAGCTATAAGTAACAGAGAGAGGAAATAATGTTTGTTTAAGCAAGACAGAGCTTTATTTTTCTGTCTGATGAAATCCAGAGGAGGCAGCACTGGAATGGTACGATGCAATGGTACCATTGGATGGTGCAATGGTACGGCTTTACTCAGGCTCTGGGGACTTAAACACTTTTAGTTGATTACTCCGCCATCTCTAGGGTCAACTCCAACTCCTTCTGGTTCCAGATGGCAGGTAGAGCTTCAGATGTCACATCTGCCTTTTAAAGGGAGAATGGAGGGAAGGGTGAAAATGATAGAGACAGAGACCACATGCCCATGTCTTTTAAGAATGATCCTAACAGTTGCCACCCAATGCATTTGTTTACATCCTATTAACTTTTACATTTAGAGGAAAAGGAAGTTGGAAAATTAATTGTCTTTATTTTGGTTAGCTATGTGCCTTGCTAAAAATTGTAAGTTCTAATACTAAGGAAAAGGCAGTGAATTAGCTTGGAGTTACAGCTGATGGTCTCTGCCTAGACAGGCTAGATGTGTAGTTGAGCTAGAAGTCAAACTGCAGGAGTCAATATGCGAATGGCAGTGAGAAGTGGTAGCAAAAATGCTCTTCTAAGGAGTTTGGCTCTGAAAGAGAGGCTGGTTTACCAGATGACTGCCATACCTGAGTCTGCCTCATTCCCACAAGCATTTGTTTGAAAGACTATTAGAAAACCCACAAATTAAAAATGTTACTTCACACAGAAGCTGAACACATAGGGCTGGCATAAAAAGTCAACAGCCAAATCTTTACCAGGAGGTTAATGCAGTATTGTTAAATGAGACAGGTCTATCCAAAGACCTGGTAACAGGTTTACATCTTGATCTAGATCCATCATGCTGTATCTGGGCATGTACTTTATTGTTTAGTGCTGACCTATAGTTAAAAATGCAGCACAGTTTGAATAGACAGATATGGTTTAGAGTATTGGCTTTCCAGCTTAGCATACCTCTGATAATGGGCAGGTTATTTAACCTGAGACTCAGTTTTCTTATCTAAACAGTGGGAATGATAAAACTTGCCTCATAGAGTTATTGCAAGGCTTTGTGTAAGAACATATCCAATTTGTCTAGCATGGTAGTTGCCTCATAATAAATCCCAATTAATGTAAAAATCTCTTCCTCTCAGCTTCTAAAAAGAAGACTGTTTATGAACATTTGTACACTTGAGCCATTATGTCTAAATGTTTCCTTTATTATAGCTCCCTGTTTTATATCCACATCCTTGATGCTAGTAACATAATCTGGGGAGTAAAAATAAACCACTGAGAACAGAATCCAAAAAGCAGATTTGTTAGAAATAAATTTAAAGTGCATCTCAGGCTATGATTTTCACATCAGTTCTAAATATATCAAATTTCTATTTATAATTTTTCTCACAAAATGTGTTTTGATATTTAAAGCATGTGATGAAAATTTAAATGTGAAAATATTTTCAATTCTCTTGCATTTGCATACATTGAAAGTTTTAAAATAAAAATATTTTCCATTTTTTTGTATTTGCCTACAGGGGTAATAATTAGAGATTCCAATGGGTCATTGTCACAAGTGTATGCTTGTGATATAGTTTTTCCTATAAGTCAGCCAGGCAACTGCTCGGCTAGCTGCCTGCTGAGCAGCCCAGTGCCAAGGAATAGACAGGAGTCATACACAGTAGCTATGCTATTCACTCAGGCTTTATTGAATGCAGATTAACTCAAAGTGGAGCATCAACTTACATTAATATCCTACGTACACTCCAACGACCTAAGAGAAACATATCACATGCACACAGAGCAATGTGTGGGGAGTAAGGAACCCCAGTTCCAGAGTCTCAGTCTGCACGTCCAGGAGACAGCACAGTGGGCGAGGGAGTTGTCAGAGTCTCACGAGGAAGGATCTCCAGAGCCAGGTGGGCAGCAGGCCAGAGGAAATCCTCAGTCCCACAGGGCAGGTGCCAAGGGAGATCAGCGTGGCATGGAGCAGCACTCTGGTGTGTGGAGCTCGGCTGTCTCAGCAGTGGCCTGGAGCCTGCCTCAGTTATTTATACCTTGGAAGTGCGGTGCTCCACCCTTCTGGGTGTTTTCGATAAATGTCTTGGCACCCCGATGGCAACTATGGGATTTTCCCAGGAGCCTGTCTGTGGGTGGTCCTGCTCTGCAGACGTGGCTGCTCTGATCACATGTGCAGATATCTCAGGTGTCCTTGCCGGACGTGTCTGCTCTGACTTAGGTAGCTTCCCTCTTAAACCAAAGTGTCATTGCTGACTGACAGCCATTTTGGTTGACATGAGTGACTCCACTTTGTTTTATATTCTTTATACTACCTTGATCAGACCAATGCCGTTTTGTGGGTCCTGCACTCCACAATCATGCTCCATCCCTCAAGATGAAACCGAGGCTTGTTGCCAGAACAGTCTCTTGGTGACTAAATTAGTCCTTCCAGGGCCACAATTCAACTTTTGTCTTGGAAAGTTTTCTAGGTCTGGATGGGAGTCACAATAAATCATGAGCTATAATTTAGTGTATATGTAATCTTGAAGGACATCACGGTTTATATTAGATTGGCAACAGCGTGTGTGAGTTCTGCTTAATGAATACTGATGTCTTGTGACTGTTTAGGAAGTGATAAACTCATTTATGAGGGATTCAAAATGAGCTCTTATCTTGGATCTGCTCTTTCAACATTGTCTAATACAGTTCATCTTAGATGTCTATCTTTTCTATTATGAAAACTATCCTACCAGTCCCTGTGGAAAGAAATGAAACACAAAACACCCCTATCAACTCTACCTTTTCTTTAAACTTAAAAGTGGAAGGTGTGACTTTAGTTATTTGACAATTTTTTTTCCATCTGTACTTTGTTTTTTCTTATTATAGTTTCTTAGAGCGGCATTTCATAGAATGTTAAAGCAAAGGGGATGGAGGCTTTATGCACAGACAATTGGAATTATCTTATTGATGTGTCCTTCTTTAGAAAGAGATTCAGTTCCGTCTGGTTGAACAAACATTGATATTAACCTAAGCTGTATCTGGGCACTGGATGAGACCCTGTGGGTATGCAGAGGAGGCAGATCCAACCCTTGCCTTTTGTGAGGTTTCAGATTATTGGGAGAGAAAATGATATTTAGAAAGAAGCTGTAAATCAAGACTGAAAGATGAATCCTGCTTATCCATTAAACGCAGTCTGCAGCCTGTGTGTTTACCGATTCCTGGTGGGGACTTGGGATGAGTAGATGGCTTGCATCCCTGAAGATGTCTGGTAGAAGCAGAGGCTGGCTGAATTAATTGGAAGGCAACAAGAGAGGTCATCTTGTCTGGTCCCTGTCCCTTTGAAGGATGGCATCGAAACTCTACCAGACAGATTGCGACCTGCTTTAATCAGCCACTGGCATTATACCTACACCTGGGCTGTGACCCCTAAAGTTGGGAAGAAAAGTGAAAGACCCAGTCAGTCACCCAGAGGATTGACCGAATTGCACACAGGCGATGATTGTTTTCCTTTCTCGTCTCGGTGGTCCAGGACTATACGCTGACACCCTCAAGTTTTCACTTAAAAGTGTATGCATTTTATACTTAAGGTATTTCTGCTTTTCTCTTTTAAATGTATGTTTCTGTTATAGAATCCATTGCTTTTTATATTTTTTTGGCATTTTTAACAACAGCCAAGAAACCCCAGGTTTCTTTGAATGTGGGTGGTTTCCACTGATATGCCTTTTAAGTGGGCCGGAGAGAAAACCTTACCTTAACTCACACTTTCTTGTTATTTATCTCTTCGCATACTTCATTTAATTAATTCTTCCAAGGCTTTTCATTCCTCATGGGCAAACTCATTTAGTGATTCCCTCAAGTTTTCTTATCCTCGGTGGAACTTAATTACAAAAGGAGGGAAAGGCAGCTGAGAGGAAGCAGTGTGATGTGAAGAGAAGAGTCTTAGAATTAGGTGGCTGGGGTTCTGTCCCTGACTCCGCCTTTTTGTGAACTGTTGGCCCCGGAATTCACTCAGCGTTCCTTTACCTCAGTTTCACCATTTGTAAAATGAGAAGACTGGACTAGGTCAATGAGTTTTAAACTTGTTTTGACCACACTCCAGGTTAATAATTCATTGTATATGGCAACCCAGTACACACATGCCTTGCACCTGAAAAAGTTTTAAGAAACAATACTTCCTGTTACTATATGTGGTGCAGTTAATTTCTGTCTTATGTTTAAAATACTGTTTGTGATCCTGTTTGTGACCCATTGCACTGATTTTAAGAACCACTAATAAGTTATGCCATCGAGTTGAAAAACAGCAGATAGGATGATTTTTAAGGTTGTTTTAGCATGAGCATTCCTATTTTATTAATTATAAGTTCTAGAGGCTTATAGTATGTGTTTTTATAGTAACATTACTCCATTGTTGACAAAAGCCTTAAAACAAAAAAGTGAGAAAGCAGGGGAGAAGGAAGGTGGAACTGGAAAGAGTGGAAAGGAGAAAAGTTTTATTTCCTGTGTGTGATTTTTATGCAGGCTGTCATGTTTACTGTTCAGCTTTTTGTTCAAAAGAGAACAACTGAGAGAACACTGTCAATAATCTGCCAGTAGAATGACTGAAGTCAGCTGTTGAATGATGCCACAGTCTTGGAAACAATTCCAGTGCCATCTCTCTCCCCAGCTTCTGGGTTGTCATTTACATCCTAGGGAGTTTGCAATTAATAATAAAAGTGCGAGCCCAGTGATGAAACCTTGACGTGAACAGGACACGTTTCCATACTGCCAAGTGAGCAGACAAGTTCCAGGAAGTGCAGATTTGGTGCAGGAGGTGGCATTTCCCTGGCCCGTCTTCACAGAAACAACACACTGTGTTGATCGCTCATTAGGCAAATGTGCAGTTTCTTGTGGGACAGTGTCTTTCCGGCCTAGGCAGTTGCTCATCTCCTTGAGTGGCAGGGTCTACCCACACACTGAAGCCAGGAGCCTGGAAGTCCCTCTTGGCAGCACCCTTTGCTGCAGTTCCATCAAATCCTGTTAATTTTATCTCCTAACATGTCTCAAGTGCATTTACATTTCTCCATCTTTATCATCACTTTAGCCCATGCCATCATAGGCCCTTGTTCAAATGATAAAATAACTTCCCATCTAGCCTTCCCCATCCACGTTTTCCTCCTTCCTATCTGTTCCTCTGATCCGGTGCTTTTTTTTGGAATGGGAAACCTGATTTTACCTTTCAATGGCTTTTTACTGATCCTGGAAGAAGAAAAATTGACTCCAGGTACCCCGCAGGGTCTCATAATCTGGCCCCACCCATTTCTTAGGACTCACCTGTGCTACATGCCTACTAGGCTTCAGCTTCTCTGGCCTTATTTCAGCCCCATGTACTCTTCTGCCTCTTCCATCCCTGTGTCTTTGCTGTGACTTGCCTCTGTCCCCTCAGCACTACTTCCCTGTCTAATCTAATTCACTCCCATGTACCCTTTAGATCTTAGCCCCACTGTCACTCCATGACATCCAGGACCAGGTGGGTATTAGTTTACCTCATGGTAATTATCCAGCACAGTGCTTAATACAGGGTCTGTCTGAAAAAAAGTCTAGTCATTGTTAATATAATGAGAATGGTTTGTGCAACATTGATGTAACCTTGCAGCCAAGGAGAGTGAGCTGGAATGCACATGCGTGAACAATGATGACTTCACTGTACTGGTCAGTAGGGGTGGTAGAAGCTTTGGGTGAGCATATGTACTGTGTAGCTGTCACAGTCAAAATGATTGAGCAAGTACAGCAATGAATCTGCGTCAGATTTTGCATTAAGCTTGAAGATTCCTATGGAAACTATTTGGATGATTCAGAAGGCTGCAGCTATGGGCAACTGGTGATTGGCAGCTTCATCACGACAACATGCCCATTCATGCATCATGTCTCCTGCAGAGTTTTTTGGTGAAACATCAGATCACCCAGGGGACTCGGCCCAGATTTGGTGCCCTGTGATTTGTGGTTTTTCACAAAGTTTAAGTAACCTTTGAAAGGGAAGAGATTTCAGGCCATTGATGAGATTCAGAATATGACAGGGCAGCTGATGGTGATTGGGAGAAATGTGGGATATCCCAAGGTGCCTACTTCAAAGGGGACTGAGGTATCATCGTCCTGTATACAATGTTTCCTGTATCTTGTATCATCTTCAATAAATGTCTCTACTTTTCATAGTGTGTGGCTGGATACTTTCTGGACAGACCCTGTCATGTATCACAAAAGCTTAATGACTAATGTTAATAAGAATCCCCTTTTATAGTACTTACATTTTCAATATAGTCTTCAGACTGCCTTATTTATCTTAACTCATTTAATTATGACAACAACTCTATGGGCAAATACTATTATTATCCTTTTATCCATAATAAAAGGGTAATATTATCCTTTTATCTATTATCCTTTATAGATAAGAAAACTGAGTCATGAGAATTTCAGGGACTTAAAGTCTCATAAATAGTAAATGGTGGCGTTTGATCTGAACCCAGGCAGATTGGCTACAGGGTGTTTGTTCATAATCATTGAACATAAATCATCTTTATCATGTTTATTGAATGAGTATATATATATATATACACATATATATATGGTTTATATTTTTATTTCCTTTTGCAGTTGAAAAATGGTTGTACACTATAGAAGGTTAAGTATTTTGTAGCCCATGTGACAGATAATGGTGCCCATTTATTCTCTAAATAACGTGCCAGACGCTCTGCACTTCGCCTCACGACAGCCATGCAACTCTCGAGTTCACATCCCCGTTTGTGGGTAAAGAATAAGATATTCAGAGGCGGAGTCTCAAACCTTGATCTGTCTGATCTCAAGCCCATGTTCTTTTGCATGTTTTTGTTATTGTGCAGAAGACATAGGACTTAAACTGTAACCAATTTTTAAAATAAGAAAAGTTCTAGAACTTGTATGAACAGATGGTACAACTTATTATAAAACTACAATAAGTATATGTCATATTGACATATTAAGAGACAAGTGAACTGGAGCAAAAATTCCAAATATATATAAGAATATATGAGTTTGATATGTTAAAAGTGACTTCATGTAAATTAATGGGAAAAATATTCATTTAATTAATAGTCTAGAAGAATTGGTTTACTGTTTGGAAAATATGGTGCTAAGATTCCTACCTTGCATAAGATATCACATTGAGTTTCAGAAAAGAATTAAATGCAAAATTTGAATCCATTAAGTGAACTATAATTTAAACATAAAAATCATGCTTAATATTGCCATGTGGGGAAATTCTCACTATAGGTAAAGTGAATACAGTATATTTTAAAAAGTTAGAATCATCTTAATTTCGGCATTGTTCCATACGCCAAACATTTTGTGGGTTTGATTCTCAGTCAGGTCACATGCCTAGGTTGTGGTTCAATCCCTGGTGGGCATGCACATGGGAGACAACAGGTCAATGTTTCTCTCTCACACAGATGTTTCCCTCCCCTCCCCTACCCTTCCCTCCCCTCCTCTCTTCTCTTTCTCCTCTTCTCTTCTTCCTTCTCTCTCTGTCTCTCTCTCAAATCAATGAATATATCCTTGGATGAGGATTTTTAAAAAGAGAGAAAGAAAGAAATGCTATAAGTGAACCTGGAAAAGACACCAGAGTTCACGCTGCCTGTCACTTGCCAAACCCAATAAGCAGGCACAGAGATTGAATCTTTATGGGCACTTTATTCAGATGGCCGGTGATCTCAGAAGACAGAGTGTCCCTAACAAAATGGTCTTACGTTTTCTTTCCAGGCCAACATTTTTATAACAGCGAATATACAAGGTGCTGGGAGGGGTTTTGAAATTCAGGAAGAATTAGGTGAAAGAAACTGCAGCATTCTTGTCCTGGGCAGTTGGCTGTTCCCAGGGACAGTGGTCCTCTGCCTCTCCTGGAACACAGTGGCCCAGGGGCCTCCACTTGTCCCCAGGCAGTGGCCTTTAGCAGTGTCCCAGGAGGTCAGGTGTTTCTCCCAGGAGCCAGGATGGGCCTTATCTGTAGTTTCTGAAACGAAAGCTTTAATGTATGCATTACTTACTAGGCTTATAACTATTGACTTTAAACTAAAATTTTCCAACTCTTGAGTCCCCATCATAAGGCAATAGACCAGTATGAGAATGGTAGTTAACATGGTTGACTAGTAAACATTCTTTATTTTCATTTTATCTTCCCCCTCCCCACATTTCTAAGACTGTGTGTTAATTTTGTAACTAGAAAAAAACCTTAAACTTCTATCATTTCTATTATTTAATGTTAATCTTGAACTTTTAAAAAATATATATTGTTTTGATTATGCTATTACAGTTGTCCCACTTCACCCCCTTTGCTCCCCTCTATCCTGCACACCCCCTCCCACTCACATTCCTCCCCTTTAGTTCATGTCCATGTGTCATGCATATAAGTTCTTTGGCTTCTACATTTCCTATACTATTCTTGCCTTACCCCTGTCTATTTTCTACTTATCATCTATGCTACTTATTCTCTGTACCTTTTTCCCCTCTCCCCCTCTCCCACTCCCCTGTTGCTAACCTTCTATGTGATCTCCATTTCTGTGGTTCTGTTCCTGTTCTAGTTGTTTGCTTAGTTTGTTTTTGTTTTAGGTGTGGTTGTTAATAATTGTGAGTTTGCTGTCATTTTACTGTACATATTTTTTAATCTTTTTTTCTTAGATAACATTTCATACAATGGGGCTTGGTGATGATGAACTCCTTTAACTTGACCTTATCTGAGAAGCACTTTATCTGCCCTTCCATTCTAAATGATAGCTTTGTTGGATAGAGCAATCTTGGATGTAGGTCCTTGCCTTTCATGACTTGAAATTTTTAAAAGGCAAATCCTAACCCACATCACAGCCATTGCAGTAACTATAAAATATTTTGGGGTGGGAGATTAGAAGTCTAATCTGCTGAAGTGGGAATTATGAAGGGAAAATTTGAATTCTTCTATGGGGGAGATTGAATATGGTTTAAACAGAGAAACTCTATGATTGACTACTGAGTTTTCTATTTATCAACAGTTTTATATGCTATTTTAAATCAATTTTTTTCCCTATATGCATGATCTAAGATAATTATGTGGGGAAAATGCAACTGTTTGAATTTAATCAAATGTCTCTTTTGTCTGTTTGGGGACTTAGGGATATATCTATGAAATAACTTCTCCTTCTGAATGTCTTTTTTAAAAACAACTGGTTGTTTTGCCTAAAGATACAGTCTTAAACGTATTTGCCTCTCACTTTAGAATAGTCAGTGTTTTAAGAACCCTAGGGCACTGCATGGAAAATTTAACACCTGAAGGGGACACCTGGCACCTGCCTGAAGCATTTTCTGTCAGGCACAAAGGAGAGAAGTTACTGTGGGCTGAGGGACCACTCCTCAGTGCTCAATTTACAAATGTCGCCTGATATCCTCAGGCCTCCAAGAGCCTTCAGTTCTTGGGAGGACATTTAAATTACAGAGGAAGATATAGAACAGGTGATTTTCAGCAGAGGACCCTTATCTTCTCATTTCCTCTGCCTTTTGTAAATAGATAAGCCTGAGGCTCAAGTTAGTCCGTAGTTAAACAGTCTGTTTACACAGGCCCTTGCAAAGCCTACTGTGGAATCCACAAAACAGAACCTTAGGTGTGAACTTCTCTTTTGAACTTGATGTTATTTATCTAGGGACATCTCGTAGATTTATGAATACATGCACACATGCACTCTTACCTTCCAAAGCTAAAATACTCTATTAATTTGTAGAAATATAAATTTATATGCCTTATTAGCTTTGGCTTTCACCACAAATATCCAATTGCCATTTTTAGCCAGTGTTTCTGTAAAAAATATTATTTTATACTATTCTTTAATTCCTGCTTCACTACTTTTTATAAACACACACACACACATGTGCACACAAGATCTCTATTTACTGATTAATTCAGGACACAAGACAGTCATATGTCCAGTGACTGAAAGTTAAATAAGAGTTCAAAGAAGTGAAAATTAAACCTGAGTTGGAAGAATTGAGGAACGTTTCAGAGAGGAGAGAGTGGTAGTAGTGGCAGAGGTTTTGCGTCAGGCCTGAGTTTATCATCTTCTGCCATAGATATGTAATCTTAGGTAAATTATTCAATTTTTTGAGTCTTAGTTGTTTTATGCATAAAAAAATAGTAACAATAATTTAGGAGTAAAGAGATGCTATTTGTGAAGTATCTACCCATTTTCATCGAGTCCTCCTTCCCTTTCACTTCTCTGATCTTTTCTCTACGAAAATTTTATTTATTTTTAGAGACAGAGGAAGGGAGGGAGAAAGGGAGGAAGAGAAACATCCATGTAAGAGAGAAACATTGATCAGTTGCCTCTTGCGTGCCCCGAAATGGGGATCTGATCCGCAACCCAGGCGTGTGCCCAGATGGAGAACTGAACTGGCAACCCTTTGGCTCACAGGCCAGTGCTCAATTCACTGAGCTACACCAGCCAGGGCTCTGGTTTTATTTTCTATATCTTTTTTCTTTAATCATTGAATCAAAATAAAAAGAGAACTGAAAACTTTTCTCCTTGTTGAGGAATCAGATCCGATATATATTTCAAGTCTAAGAATAATGAAAATGTGGTCATACACTAATGAAATGGAGAACGTAGGATGAAAAACTTTGCTTTTTTTTTTTTTCAAAATTGGCAGGTCAATTGTAGTTCAGTTACTAGATATTCTAAACTTTTTTTGAGAAGTGAGCTTAGTGGTATTTGTTCAGTTACATCCTTATATAATTTTCAAGTGGGACCCTAATTAATGATCTTGTTCAATCCTCCAATTCTTTCTGAGAGGTAAGCAGTTACCCCAAAAATCATGAATTGACCAAGGACAAAGTCAGTTGTCGGTGGCATGAGCACTAAAAGACACGTTTTTGACTTCTTAGGCCATTGGCCTTATGACAGCACTGCATAAAGTGGCTTAAATTGTTGCAATGTTATAAATAATTAATAAAGCATATAACTGTAACATGATTACTATAAATATTTGGACCTTTTATTCTTTAAATAATTCCATAATTGCATAAAGCCTATACTGTGGCAGAGGATGTCATAAATGCTGCAGAATATTCTAGATCAGTCATTTTGGCAGGTGTTGATGCAGTTGGGGAACTGTCATAAACTGAACTTTTTTATTCCCTGATTTTCCAAGTTTTGTTAATGGTGCCAATATTCTACTACCTAGTCTCAAGACTCCTTACTCCCATATTTGTTCATTGCCTCCAACCCTTACTCTTAGATTTAATTAAGTGTTCAAATATGTAAATTTGACACCTGAAATATATTTCCTCTTACTTTTCTTTTCCACTGTTTTAGCCTGTTTCTGCTCTTCACATATCCTGCCTCCCAACTTTTATCTCTGTGTTCATGCTATGTTTGCTTCAGTTTACTTTTCTCCTCAATCCCAGAAATAATTTTAAATACCAGTCTTGGCTCTCCATTTCCAGCTGAACAATTTCAGTATTTGAACCCAGATGATATTTGATCTGATGTGGGCTGAAAATAAATCATTAAATATCACTAAGAATCCCAAAACACCAATTTGAAAGAATATATGGACCTCTGTATATTCATAGCAATGTTATTTACAACAGCCAATATATGAAAACAGCCCAAGTGTGCATCAGTAGATGAGTGGGTAAAAAAGCAGTGATACATCTATGTAAAGGAATATTATGTGGCCATAAAAAGAAGGAAATCTTACCTTTTGTGATAGCATGGATGGACCTGGCGATTATTATGCTAAGTGAAATAAGCCAGTCAGAGAAAGGCAAATGCTGTGTGATCTCACTTACATGTGGAATCTAATGAACAAAATAGAAACAGAGGCATGGACACATGGAACAGACTGACAGCTATCAGAGGTGAGGAAGGAGGGGAGGGACTGGATGAAAGAAGGTAAGGGGATTAGCCAAAGAACATATATGCATAATCTCTGAGCACAGACAACAGTGTGGTGATGGCCAGTGGGAAAGGGGGAGTTGGGCGGGGTGCAGGGGGTCAAAGGAGGGGAAATGGCAACATCTGCAACAGTATCAACAAAAATAAAGAAAAAATATTATTATTGATTGAACTTAAAATAAATAGATAGATAGATAGATAGATAGATAGATAGATAGATAGATAGATAATCGCTGCTCCTGCACAACTGAGTTGGCATGTTATCTGAAGCTGGCAGGCTGAGGGGGCTTCTGGGAAGCAGCGAAGAAAGTTACAGAGTGGACATGTAAGTGAAGTCCTGTGGTTGGAGAGCTACTGTGATATTCAAGGACCTGAGAGTGGAGCACAGGGAGGTGGGGTGGGACCAGCAGATCTGGCTGGAGCAATGGGGGCCCCATCACAGAAGTCCCTTTGGAGAGTCTTCCTAGTTGAACACTGAGGCTCAGTGAGGTTCCTTCAGGTTAGTGTGCAAGGCCTTATGATTGTGCAGCTGGGCCCTGATCCCAAGTCTGCCTCACTGGGCAGTCCTCTTTCCTTTGTGGCCAGCTGCCTCCATCAGTCAGTGTGTCGCTCTGCCTTACTGCAGGGCCCGCATTTCCCTCTCTCCGCAGTTGGGGAGGTGTACACATTTCACTTGGGCATCCTAGTGCTCAGGAGATATTTAATATAATTGAACATGCTTGTTTCTTTCTCATCTTCTCCCTATTGTGTCCTTGAAACCAAATCAGTTTAAGTCCAGTATTCAATGACTTATATTTACTTTTTAGTGTGCAGTGCAGTTCTAGGCATGTTTCTCACTTATTTCAAAGTCACCTACCACACACATGTGAGATATTGGGAAAGATTTGGTCCTATATGCATACATGTATTTATTTATAGCTCACAAATTGTCTCCTTCTGTCTTACCAATCTCTGCACAGCAACTGCAGGAAAATGATTTAATTGTTTAGAACAGTAGCTGTGTCCTTAAGAAAAAGTCAGGGAGAAGCTAAACAAAGAAATATTTTTAACACACAAATTTAGAGTGTGGATTATTTCTACTACATGCTAAAGCTGTAAGTAAAAACGTCAACTAGTTGAACGTTTGCTTTCCCAGGAATAAAAGGACTAATATGACTTTTGTTTTTTCCCCCATTGATCTGGCCAGCTGTTTATTAGATCATCACTACTTTAACTTTAGAAGCCTTATCTGCATAATTTCCGAGAAAGAAACATAGCCCCTATCATTTTAATTTATGAAACTAAAGTGTATCCGAAGAAATGAGAAGTTCTTAGAAAGCAAAGCTGACTCATCAACTATGTGTCAGTCAAAGAATTTATAATTTACATCAGGCTCATTTTAGGGACGCACATTGTTATGTATAGAGCACTTAGCAAACTTGAGCAAATTGGCCTTTTAGTAAGAGGAAACAAAAACTAAGGAGATACATGTGCTGTGTGAAAGGCCTTAACTGAAACACACATGTCATTGCTTGGACCAGCAAGAGTTTACTGTGTGTCCAGGAACATGAGATATTGCTAGAAGTTTTAGATTTCATTAATGAGAACATAAAACAATCTTGCAATAAAATTTATGAGGCTTACTTCATCCACCACCACACACTTTGCTACATGTTGTTAATTTTAAGCCATACACTAAAAACACATCACAACTTTACAATGTTTTAAATGGATGACTGACATACAGCCTTTGACAATATTTAGCACTTTATAGCAACACATTAATGCTAACTTTAGAAACTATAGCATAATGAAATTTTACAGCCAATTAAGTTGATGAGTCACTGTCAGCTTCCTAAGTTCCTCTTTTAGACAAAAGAGATAAATGAATATAGGAAGTGAGGAGCAAACTAATTCCTGTAAAACCTTAAGTATCACCATGAGATCCAACTGTTAAGGAATAGAAAAAATACATTCTTTAAACAGCCCCCCACAAAACCCCAAATAATTTCTTTTTAAATTTAGAAATGATAATGGAGTATCAGTCTTTTAATTTGCGTTTACATTGTCATCATGCGTTTACATTGTCACCATGCGTTTACATTGACTTAGGAAAAAAGACTGATAGTGTCCATCAGCTTGTGTGACAGTAGACACTAGACAGCCCTCTGACCTTTCCTTTATGAGGAAAAAAATGTGCAAAGTTGATTATCTTCAGTCTTCATTCAAACTAATTGGAGTTTATAACTAGTAAGGGAAATAAGAGTTTGGTGAAAATTTAAATCATTCCCTTTAATAAGATGGTGTGGTATTTGAGAATTAATATAAATCCATTAAATATGAAATTGATTTTTATTTTTTTAGGAAAATCCAAGGAAGAGTCTATTAAGTTGGAGCATCTCTATTAATATTTATCAGGAAAATGTGGCATAAAACTCTATTCTAGTTACTGAATGCTCAGAAATATCTTTATAGATTGATAGGGTGGTTATGGTAGAATTACAATAAAATATATATTATATATTTTAATATTATATTAAATATAATATTAATTATATTATAGTATATTTAATATTTTAATATATTATGTAATGTTTATATTACATAATATATTAAATCTAGAACATTTTTGGATAAAGTTAAAAAACACAACATATTTATACATGTCTAGCTTTTACATACATTCCATCGATTATGGTAAATTTTCAAATTTCTTAATTCTTTGAATCAATTTGGCTTGGGCATTCTATGCCTGCTGACTGCACTCCACACTATTGTAATGGAGGCATGGAAATCCTCGCTCTTCCTTTCAAGTCCATTAAAAAAACCCAAAACTGTATAAATGAACAGTAATGTTCACAGTCGAGGTGTGCCTGCATGTGCACGTGTGTGTCTGCAGCAGGGGGTTGCAGAGTAGCAACACAAACTACACAACCTGGGATGTTCGTGCTGTGAACTGAATGTTTGTGTTTCCCCATCTTCATGTGCTCAAACCTCACCCCCTAATATGATGGTTGATATTAGGAGGTGGTGCCTTTGGGAGATAATTAGGTTTAGATTTAGTTATGAAGGTGGAGCACTCACAAATGGGATTAGTGTCCTTATAACAGTCATGAAAGCTTGCTTCCTCTCTACTCTGTGCCTTGTGAAGTTATAACAAGAAATCAGCCAGAAGATATCCTTCACAAGAACCCAACTCTGACGAGTCCCAGGTCTGGTTTTCTAGCCTTAAGAACGGTGAGAAATAAATTCCTGTTGTTTACAAGCTGCCCAGTCTATGGTACTTTTAGAGCAGCCCAAACAGATGAAGACAGGTGGATTTCCATGTTTTGAAATTACAGACGTGTCATGTCCCTAGCTGGGAGATCTGATTAAAAAAATCTGGGGTGCGCCAACGAATCTTGAGAAGATAACCAAGAATGGGAACAACTGTTCTGGGATGCAGAGTGTCCATTTTCCGTTATCAGTTTTAGTAGTGTGGACAAAGGGACCACCAGGATCTCCACGTGTACCTAGGGAGTCTGCCCTGAAAGTAGCAATTTGAATCTTATTTCAATAAATTTCCTTGTCATTTGCCTCTTTTCTTCATAAACAACCTTGCTTGTCTGATCAGGACTGTCCAGGTGTTGGTCTTATGTCCTGAGAAACCCTTCAGTCCTGGACTAACCAGAGTGCCTGGTTACCAAATAAGATCTTTTTAAGAAATTGCTGAATTATTTTGGCTTCTGTGACCATTCTTTAGTATTTATATATTAATTGTCTATTTTGTGGTTAAAGCTGTGGGTGAGAAATTTTAGGCAGAAGCTGAAAAGGCTGTTTCAACAAGTCACTTGATGGCATTCTGGACGTAAGCAGTACTGCCCTGGGGCCCAAGAGACAAAGTGCCACACACAGTTAGGGAAAGGACGGTGTCCCCACACCTGCATGGATCTTAGCTTAGATCATGGAGCTCAGGCAGCTTGAAGGGCATGATACACCTTTTGGCACCCTGAACGTGTTCTTTGTTACATCTGCCCCCTCTCTCTGTGCTCCCAAACCTGCAAAACCCTCAACACAAGGTTTTAGGGAAATAATGAGGTAACTCTCTACAATGATAGCCTGGTTTTGGATCTAATTAAATTTGACATGGAAACAGACTACATAAAGTTATGGCAGGCCATTGGAACTGTGGGCTGGAAGTTAAGGGACAGCAAAGTTCTAGAAAACTAATTTTTCAGAAAGCTGGATTCCAAACGAATTAAAGTGATTTGGACCATATAACCAACATTTTGGATTCATATTTATATTTCTAAGTCATAGAAAAATAATGGGTGAAAAAGTCGAGAATGAATGGATTCTGAGGTTGGAGAAAAAAAGGATTCAATTTTGGGGAATGGGAAGTTGATCCATAGAAAAAAATCACAAAGGCACGTGAAAAAGGGGGAAGCAGAATTCAGGATTATGACAGACTGCAGGAACAGAGTGCCAACCAACAACATTTATAGGATCAGAATGTAGCAAGTTATTGAGACCAGAGGAAAATGTTCAATGATTACATGAATAAAAATGAATGAAATATTCACTACATCTGTCTAGAAGAAAGCCACTGGTTTTACCAGAGTATAAAGAAACAAGTATAAATAACCATTTTAATTCAACTCTCTGAATTTAGAGGATATATATATTAGTATGAAGAAAAGGTTTTCCTGGATTTAAAGACTCTTTATTAAAAGTAACTAACTGGCATCCATGGGAAGGAAGGTTTAAAGTGCTTGCTTTTGGCCTCTCCAAGGGTTACAGGGTATCTAAGGTTGTGGGGATATGGAAGTGGTAAAAGATCCCTTGGGGACCCTTAGTAAGCCCTCAGTTTCTTTCTCTGATTTTTTTGTTGAGTGCCAAACATTTTGTCATCTACATTTTTCTGGGCATTGAGTGGGTACTGGGCTTTGAGCTGAGACCTGGGAATGGTTCCCATATCTGCTCTAATGTGTCCTAAGTGAATTTCATCTCCATGCCTCCCAGTTTCATCATCTTCAAAATTAGAATGTAGGACTATAACTCATAATAAATACAGCATCTAGTTTTCACATCAAAGTTATCTTTCATTTTTAATTCTATGCTTCTATTATATCTAAAATTTTAATCCATAGTACCAATTCTCAGCCCTAAATACAGAAACAATTATTCTGAATGATACTCATTTTGATAGTTCTACATCTTTTTAGTAGAAAATTAAAATAGACAATCTATGGGAATCTAATGTACAGCATAGTGACTATACTTAAACAGTATTGTATACTAGAAATTTACTAAGAGATTAGATCTTAAAAGTTCTTGCCACAAGAAAAATAATGGTGAATATGTGAGGTGATGGATGTTGGATGTGTTAACTAACTTTATTGTGGTAATCATTTCACCTTATGTACCATTTCAATGATATATCAAATCATTGTGGTACACCTAAACTTACAAAATGTTATGCATCAATTATACCTCAATAAAGCTGGAAAAGATAAAAAATAAAATAAAATGGAAATATAAGATCAAGAAGAAAAGAAATGATTCTTCTAAAGGTAAACAGGAAATCTTTTCATTCAACATTAGGGCTCACAAATAGAACACGGTCTAAACAAGAACAGATCTGGTTGGGGGAAAGACCTGACTTTGGGTCACTAATTAAATGATGTTTCTGGAGCTGAGGTTAAGAAAAAAGCAAGTCTACTTGTTCATTTTACTTAAAAGATCAAGTCACTACTAAAATGATACATAATTACCAGAACATACAATATAATAAAGACTCAATATGGTAGAAATAAGGATAATGAAACTATATGTATTTTGTTTATGTATTTTTGTTGCTATTAAAATAACTTAATACCATTTTATAAACCTTATTTAGTATAAGTGGAAGTAAAATTAAATAGTTTTGTCTCATTGAATGAATCTCATATGATGGAACTCTTAGCCCTAATGCCATCTTTCAGTGAAATCTAACAATGCCAACTGATGGTTTCCCTTTTCATGTTGCAGGGCTGGAGCGAATTGCACGGGATTCATCTTACGAACAGGAAGGGAAGGTCCAGTTTGTAATCGATGCGGTGTATTCCATGGCGTACGCCCTGCACAACATGCACAAGGATCTCTGTCCTGGCTACATTGGCCTTTGCCCACGAATGAGTACCATTGACGGGAAAGAGCTACTTGGTTATATTCGGGCTGTAAATTTCAATGGTAAGTTATCACATATTTTTTGTCTCTAGATACTTTAGAAGAGGCAAGGTATTTTCCCCCTATATATAGAAGATAAACAGAGTAGATTAGAAATTCCCCTTTTAATCAAGTGTGAGTTTTTACACCTGCTTTTAAATCCCAAACATTTTTTTTGCTACCATTAATCTGTCTCTGAAAGATGCAGAAGTTAAAAATAAGATAAGCCTCCATCAATCAAAATATTCTACTTAAATATCACTATTTCAGAAATACCTTAAGAGGCTTACTTGGAACCACTGACAACAGGTTAGGTTTTTTAAACATGTTTTATGTTTTTATTGGAGAAGGAATTGTGGACATTTTGTATTGAAACTGATTGTAAGCTTTTTAAACAGTATGTTGACTTGAGGAAAGTGAATGATTTGGAGGTGCTGTATATATACATTCTAGAGTGCTGTGTGAAACTTCTGCATGTTCCTTTTCCTTGTATTTCTGTCAATGATTTGGTCAGTTTGCAGCAATGAGCTGCACCGTGTAAGATAGAATTACAGACAATGTGGTGCTGATGGGATTCGCCTCCTGCAGAAGTAGAAATACTGCTTTTGAGCATGTCACAGGAAACCGATACAGAATGTGATGGACCACAGCATTTGGCTGAGAATAGTCAAACCGCCTGTCTGAAGTGATGAAATCATTGAGTGCTGTTCTTTCACGGAAGTTGTAATGGTTGCTGGCCATGACTTTGGCAATTATTTTAAAATGAAATGATAGAATGCTCTGAGCTGTCTAATTCTTTGTATTTGGCTGTAATCCACACAATGGACATGCCTCCCAGCCATGCACAGTGCTGCCCTGTCCATCATAATACACTCCAGTGACCTCAGCTGCCAGCCTTTCTCAGAAAAGCACAAGGCCATCTTCAATTTAGAATTCAAGTGGAAACTTCTTTGGCTTTGTTCATGCAACATGAAACAAAATTTGGTTTATTTTCAACACAGAGTATTCTCTTTTTCAGCAGAATTTTTAAAAAACATTAAATAACATTAGTGTTTTTGTTAAAAATGCAATAAAAATAAAAAAAGAATGTTAGTACTAAGGGGATTTTGAAAATAGTTTTCTTGAAATTATCAAATTGAGCAAAAGAAAAGTGATACAATACAAAGTTATTTATTCTAACCTGAGATTGGGGAATATTTCATTTGTCCAAATTGTTAAAAAGTGGGAAGAAAAATGCAAATGAATGTATTTTGTCAATTGCTGAATGTAACCTATAGAAAATAAGAAAATCTTTCAAAGAAACACTTGGTTAAAGTATTTTAAAGGTGAATTACCAATTTCCCTTTTATCTTAAGGATAGATAAAAACCCAACCCTTCCTTGATGACCTCAATTACTTTACCAAACTGTAATATAATGATGCTATTAAGGACTATTAAAAATGCCTTAATGTCTAACGATTATTAAGACAATTTGTCTCTAGACTCCAATAATTTCTGAGTTCTTCTGCCCACTTTTTATAGTTTTTTGCCCTTCTACATTATCAGAATACTGTTGCTGCATGTGTGTGTGTATAGGGCTGATTCCTTTCATAATTTGCTTCTTTTAATTCACTGTGATCAGAGAAGCAACTTTTATTAATTCACTCAAGAGATATTTATTGAGCACATAGAATGTGTTAAGCTTTGCGGTAGGTGTATTTGTGAAGTTGTATTACTGGTAAAAACAGTCAAAACAGACATGGGATTTAAAGTTTCTTGGGGAACTGAGATATGAACCACATGAAGTATAATGGTATAATCCACAATGAGTGCCACCTGCAGAGGCGTGCTGGACTGAGAGAGCTCACAGGAGGGGAAACACCCCTCCTCTGAGGCATTGGGGACAGGTGCCATCTGAAGGAGGCAGGTGCCAGAGATCAGGGTGAAGCAGAAGGCAGGGCCAGATAGATGAGGAGAGGCCATGTAGGTCATTCTCAAGATTCGTGTTTCATCTTGAGAGCAATGGGAACCCCCGAAGCGTGATAGAACTGTGTCTGGTACAAAAATAAGTCTGCTTCAAATGAGAGTCATGTGAGGTATGTGAATTTTAGTGGATGAACTGAAAAAGGAATCTCTTTGAGCTCCTTGGAGATTTATTTTGATAATGCCTTGAAATCTGTCTGTGTTCCAATAGTTGATGACACAGAGTAAGAGACCTGAGCATGTAAGCAAATTATTGTGAAATATATAATTCTCTTGACTTTCAGTGATTTCTAGGATGTTCGTCAATTTGTTAATTTCATTATTGGCTCCTATATTAGTGCTCACTTATCATTAATGCTTTGCCTGTTTATGACAAGAAGACACATACAGCTGTTCAAATAGAAGTACAACATCAGAACCACTGAAGGAGGGAGAAGCTAATCTGGTAGCAAGAATGAAGAACCTCAGGAAGTTCTGAGCTTCCTAAGCAGATAAAATGTAAAGGGACATTCAATGGGATGCACATGTTTCTTTATATGACAGGAGCAATCCTATTTTTCTAGAGAGGATGAATTTTCTTGTAAATCATTTCTGAAAGGAATGTATCATAAGGGACTTTGACAGCCTGATAAGCAAGCTATTTAACAAAATTTTACAGCAAAAGCAGGAGCCTTGTATCTGGCTCTTGTGCATGTGTACCCACAATCAAAGCTAAGAACATCACGCTTGTAACTCGCAGAAGGATATTTCATTAGAAGGATTTTCAAGGAGGGGGAGATCATCTTACTTGATCTAGATTTACAACTCTTTTGAGCTCTGATGATAAAAGGATTACCATACTCTATTAAGAACAAATGAAGAGCATCTCCCTTATACTCTGCTTTTCAAACTTTATCTTCAAAAGACTCCTACTCAGACATCTAACATTTTGGTCAGTTGAAATAAGAACTGCTGGGTTGAATGTATGGCCATGATCTTGGACGTTCTACTTCCTCTAGTGCTGCTTGCTGACCCCGGAGCTACCTTGAAAGTCCCAATAGCTATATAGAGCACACATCAAATCCACAGATTCAAACATTCCTGCTCTCGCAGGGTTTTCATAGACACTGAGAGTAGACACCTGGAATTTGTGTTCTCTGTTGGGAACCTAGCTGACTGCTATTGTATGTGGTTAATGGCATGCCAGGTGAGCAGGTTGTATTTGTGGCAGTCAGTGTTTTTTCCAAGTGAGAAAGTCAACCCACTTCCCAAAGACTGGAATTGCAAGGGGGTCATTAGCCAAACCACAGTTTCCTTAGGACCAGTTTTGAATCTCCTGAAGAGTCGAGAATATGCTTGACTAGACCCAGAGTTGTTTGCTGTACATAACAACGACAAATTATTGTATACTAAAAGTTTTCTGGGGCTCTTACCAGCTGTCAAGGAACGAGTTTTGTAACACAACCGTCAATTTTCTGTGTAGCCTCCAGATTGTCTTTCAGGATCAATGAACTACAAAATGCATTCTAAAGTAATTAAAAAATTGACCTGTTGGATAGAATTATTTACTAATGCCCATTTAAATATTGTATGTGTCTGCCCTCAAGTGTAATTTTTGTGTAGAAGAAATTGTTGTTAAACTGGATCTGACATTAATGAGATATCAAAACAAATTGGTTTCTGGGGTCCCTTTTTGTTTGAGATTGTAAAACCAGGCCATTGGTGCAGAGAGAGATGCTGTAATAGCAGGAGGTTAGCAGCCAGAGCAGCTGTCTGAACCATTGGTATAAAGTTAAAGGGAACTGTTTAAAACTCAGTCTTGTTGAAAATGTAACCAGTGCCTAATCAGGCAATGGTTTAAAGATACTTGGTTTCAAAGGTCATGCTTCTTCCAGTTTATTGCTTGACAACATGAAGATCATATTAGAATTTAGAAAGATGAATGATTAATATTTCAGGTCAGAATTAATCTATGACAAAACAATGAAAGGTAAAACACGTAGTCAAATAATTAAACTGCAATGCATTGTTTGTCATCACAGACATAAACAACAATGGTGCTTTGATTGAATTTAATCACTCAAACTGATATTTTGTCGTGAGTGAAAAAGTTCATCTGAAGCATAAACAGATTCTGAGTCATAGCATATTAGCATTGTTCGTGTGTTTCTTACAGCTTTTCACAACCTCTCATCTCTATCTAGGGAGACAGAGGGAAACAAAGACCTTTGTTTTAAGATTACTTGTGCTGTAACCATTGGAACAAAATGCTATTTCTATAAATTTTTAAATCCAACGATTTATCAAAAGAAAAACATAAAATGAATGAGAGGAGTTTAGAGTTTTCAGGAGCTCAAGCAACGATGTCAGTTCTTTACTCTGGTCTGACTATAGGCTATAAAATATTAATACTGTACATCTTGTATAAAATCAAAGATTTTTCTGTTATCATGAGAAGAAAAGAAAAAGTGTTAAATAGGATTCCAGAGACCTCCCCCCACTCCTTCCCTCTAGAGTTGAACTCCCATCAGGGGCAGAGCCTGGGGCACTGCGGCATACTAATCAGGATGGTCTGATTGCAGGTAATGGAAATCAGCATTAACTTGCTCAGCTAAAAGGAAGAATTTATGAGGTTGTGTCAAGGAACCCCACGGCAGAATATAAGAGTCTAAGGAAAGTACTGGTTATCAGAACCAAAAGCCTGTCAGAAATCCAAACCTCTTTCTGTCTGTTTTGTTTTGTTTGTATTGGTTTTTCCCTACTTCTAGCTTCAGAGGGTAGGTAGGTAGGAGCTGGCCAGCTACAATATTTAAGTCCCACTTCCAACTTCTTAGAAACTTCAATCTCATTAGCCAAACTTAGGTTGGATGTCAGACCTCCTCGAAATGATCAGTGGCAAGGAGCCAGGAGTCCAAACGTAGCTGTCATGGGGCTTTCCTGGTGGATGAAAGGGGTATTTTGGAAGTTTCTGTAAGTGACTTATGGAGAAAGTTTTAAAAAATGAGCAGAGAGGTAAAAACCTACGAGAGGGGCGATGCTGTGGTCTCTGAGTCTCCCTGCCTCATTAGTTTGGTAAGTTTTTGTTAGGCCAGAGGAGACCCAATTAAGAATCACATAGAATCTGTGAGAATCTGAGGGAGAGGTCAACTTTGGAATTATTTAATGGAAGCCTTCATATCGTGATTGAATTCTCCGACCCCAAGACGGGTGAAGCAGCTTCTCTAAACTCGGTAGTGAGGTGGTGTTCTAATCATCCCAATGCTCCATATTCCAAGGAAAATATCAACACTTGCCTGACCACAGAGGCTGGTACAGAGAGGGAGTCTATCAGCATCTCTTTTTCTTTAAAACCTTATTGATTTCAGGGACTTACTGAAAAATTTCCAAATGTATAGTTTTCAGAGTCTCTGAATACTGCTGTCTGATTTTGAAGCAATTTTTTTTTTGCACAATATATCTTTAAGAAGTGAGTGTGACTTAATATGTTATTAGGAAATTTACTACAAACACACTACTAGGTCAAATAAGGCAATAATAAATTTTTCATAAGATTCTGGAAAGCCATTTGATTAAAAATGTAACCCTCATTTCTGCTACAAGCACAAAAACATAAACAAACCACAAATGGAATAAGTGTTTAACATGATAAAGCATATCTCACAGCCTATAATTAGTTATATATTTATAGTTATTCCTATTAAAGAGATGGATTAATCCTGTTACTACTATTATTAACACTCTATAAATTTAACCAGTATGATAAAACATAAAACAGAAAAACGAATTACTACTAAAAACTAAGTAATATTATTTTTGAATGATTTGATCCCAAGATAATAAACTGAAAAATATATTAGAAGTACTTATTTTAGGAAGATGATCAAATATAAAATTAATATTAAAACATTAAGAGCTTTTCTACTTACCAGTAAGAAATCATTAACTAATATGTGGTGAATAAAACTCTGTTTTCTTTGTGGTCATGATATCTGCCCTGCCAGGTAAGTATAAAAACTCTGTTTCCTTTGGAAAAATTATTTAAAATATCTTGGGATAAATTGAACTAAAAATATGAAAGACCTATATAAAGACAACTTTATCAAGAGATATTTCTTTTTCATAGACAGAAAAGTAATAATAGGAAAAATATTAAATATTTCTGAATAACCTATATTTAGATTTCATATAATTTAGTGTAATTTCGACCAAAGTGACAAAGGAGTATTTTCTGGAATTTGAAATAATATTTAAAAATTTAATTGTGAGAATAAATCAGTAAAAGTAACTGAAATGATTTTGAAGAAAAAATTATTCCCATGAAACATTTAACATTTAAGCATAATGTTAAGCTACAACAATCAATATAGTATGGAACTAGTATAAAAAATAAACATATGGTAAATGGAAACAGGTAGAAATAGTCAGAAATATATAATGATAATAAATAAATTGGTTTCTACATGTATATGTACATACATACATACATATGGAATTATGGTATGATAAAGGTGGAGTTAGGGCTTAGTGGGAAAGGACATTTTATTAATTATCTGTTTATGGTAGAATCGAGGGAGATAATTTCTCCACATAAGAGAGTAGTCTCCATTTGAAATTTATTTTGGAGTTAAGTGAAAATGAAGAAACACAATAAAAATAGAAGAAAATCTAGAAGATTAATCAGATCTGAATTGGGAAGCTTAAGATAAGCAAAAAATTATAACAGGAAAATAAATGTTTGATTTAGTAAAACTTAACACTTTTGATACAAATTATGACATCTCCAAAAATAAACAAGCAAAACTTGTAGTGTGAATAAAAGTTTGAAAAAAACAAGATTAAGCCTCAATAGTCATCAAAGAAAGACCATTTAATCAACGATGAAAGATTGATTTTCACCTAAAGTCTTAAAATTTATAGTAGTAACGTTTAGAAGGTAGTTGTATTGGTTCTTCTAAATATGCTTCATGAGAGTGGATATTGGTGTAAGTGTTTTGCTGAGTATTTGCTCAGTATGTATACTTTAGGAATATAGTCCAAGGAAATTATTTGAAACAATTGTATTTTAAAAATTTATTGAAAAAATCTAGAAAGCAAAATCCCAGTTTGGTCTGTTTTTACTAAAACCTATCAACAGCGTGTAGTATCATGGTGTCAAATGACTCTTCCTGGAATCCTATGCTTTCATCCTGCTCTGCCACTTTCCTCTGTGTTCTGAGTCCGTTTTGGCTTCACAGCGTCATCTTTCAAATGGAAGGGTTATACTGAAGTGATCTGATCTGTGAGGTCTCTTCCACCTCTACACTCTCTACAAAGTCTTGTAAAGGTATATTTTAAAACCATAGGTGCCTACCAGTGTTCTTACTGTTGTTTTTTTTAGTTGTTTATATTCATTTTGTCTTTTATGAATCATTCATTTATCTCACATACATTTTATTAGGAATCTTACAGGGTAGCTAATAAACAGTTCTGTGCTAGGTATCAGACATGCAAAGATCAATTAAATGTGGTTCTGTGAGTTGTCAAAGACCATAGCGTAACAGAGGAAGGACACAGCATGTTACGAATTTGATGAGTGATGTGATAGAGGCGTGGACATGGACAAACACAGCAGAAAGCTGAGATTAGGAAACTGCATGGGAGGGGCATGCACGAAGAATACCACAGAGGATCAGTAGGTGACATCGTATTTGTTACAATGGGAAAGTAACATTTCCTCAGGTGGACAAGATAAGAAAAAGGTATTCATGGCAGACAAAGCAGTTTAACGGTAGCTGGAAGACAGGGAAGAGCATGCATTCTAAGAAAGCTGAACATCTAGTGAGTGACCTTGGAGCAGCCAGGAGATGAGAATGGCCAAAGGAGCTTGGGCCTGGTTAGAAATCGCTGCCAAACTCTGATGTTTGAATGTGTCACAGCAGGCTATGGGGAATTGAAGCTTTCTGAGCAGGACAGTGAAGTGCTCAGATTTGTGTTTCAGAAAAATAACTATGGCAGCAATTTGCAGACTGGAGGGAGCGAGATTAAAGGCAGGGATGACAAGTTAAGAGACAGTTCCAATAGCCCCCAGGAGAGAATACTACCTGAAATGGGAACATGAAAGTACAAATGGAATGGAAATAAAGAGGGAGGAAGGGAACACAGAATCACTTTAATGCTGGCTCTGTTCCAGTCACAGTGCTTTGACTAGAAACCAAGAGGTTTTTGAGAAATATCTTAACTTGCCCAAATGATCTTTCTTTGTAACTACTTGTGACAACTCCATTAGTAAAGCTAATTCAGTATGTTAGTTCATATTCTATTGATGAAATTGGCTTGACACTATGTTTTATCTGCTTGCATAAATAGCAAATGAGATATAACATGTCAAAATATGGAAAAACTGGCTAAATGTCATCTCTAGAAGTTATGATGCATAATTTCCTTGTGATTGAATAGTAATTATTTAATAAATAGATATCAAGCAAAGTCAAATGTGATAAAATGGTTATCTATTAATGTAAAGTATAAATATCCTTTTTGATAGTTACCTCATTTGAAATAAAATCAAGAAAAGCATTATTAATAATTCAGAAGTATATTATATTATTTATTATTGAAGCTGAAGATCTACAGTTAGTAAAGTAATTCCTGGAAATAGTTATACATTTTTAAAAAAGTGAATGGCATATATAGTGATATTGAATATGTATGGATAAATAAATAGACTGATGTGAAATTAGGTGATTTTTTAGTTTCTGATTAAGGAAACTTTAGACTGGTTATAAAATAATCTTACAAATTAAGTCATTGTGAAATTTAGCAGCATAACTGTACCTGCCTCGCCTTTCTACAGCATGAGATGACAAACTGTGGGGATTTTTAAGTCTAATGTCTTTCATGGTGTTTTATAGCTCCTCCCACCATGGAGCCAGCATCAAAGAAGAGTTGGAGGCAAATCAATAAGGGCGCCTTTGTTCTTCCCAGAGCCCTACTCAATTCATCCATTGCACTGGGCTTCCTTTAATCATTCTTTATTCTTGTGGTTCTCGAACTTCTTCTTCATGTGCCGAAAAGGTGGGAATAGATGATATGCAAATCCCAGTAATGGAGGGGGTACTGTGGGCTCAGTAACTGAGGGTTAATGGATGGCTTTGGGTCTAAACAGGGATGTAGCAACAAGCCTTGAATGAAGGATGAGGAAAACACATGAAGGGGCAGAGAGATTTTGAGGCAGTGGGAGGATTCTAAAGGAGTTTGCATTTAATGATTTATATTTTCCATAGTGATCAAAATCATAGGCTTTATACTCAGATAAAGTTTTCATATAGTGTCACCACTCACTACTTTGTGATCTTGGTCAAGTAACAAACCCTCTTTAAATCCTTGTTTTTTTGCCTATAAAATAGGAATGATAATAGTATATACAGGGCCTTTCCAGAAAGTATCCAATCATGTAATATGAAAAATAGAGACATTTAGTAAAGAAGATAAAAGATGCAAGAAACATTGTACATAGGACAATGATACCTCAGCCCCCTTCAAAGTACGCACCTTGGGACCTCACACGGTACTCCCAATTGCAATCAACTGCTCCATCATATTTTTCTGAATCTCATCAATGGTCTGAATTTGCTCATTTTTCAAAGGTGATTTTAATTTTGGGAAAAGCCAGAGGTCACAAGGCTCCAGATATGGACTGTAGTGGGGCTGAGCCACCTGGGTGATTTCATGTTTTGCCAAAAAACTGTACAAGAGAAGATCCAAGATGATGGAGGAGTAAGTAGAAGCTACACTAACCTCTTCCCAGGACCAATCTGGAGTTACAACCAAATTGTGGAGAAATCATCTGTAACAACCCATGGAACACTAGCTGGGGAAAAGCCTTATAACCATGGACAGACAGAAGAAACCACTTCACCACCACGTTACTGGTATGGAGTGTGGAGGAGACTGGAGAGGGCTGTTTGAGCTCATATGGGTGGCAGCTGAAGTGCCAGGGGGAAATTCAGTGGCCAAGGGGTTCATCATGGGAAGTATGAGATCTAAATCCTGATGTCAAACTATATTACAAGGCTACTGTAATCAAAACAGTCTGGTATGGGCATAAGAACAGATGCATGGATGAATGGAACAGAATAGAGAGCCCAGAAATAAACCCATGTCTCTATGGTCAATTAATATTTTCAAAGGAGGCAGGAGCATAAAATGGAGTAAAAATAGCCTCTTCAATAAGTGGTGTTGGGAGAACTGGAATGGTACATGAAAAAAAAGAAACTAGTCCACCAACTTATACCATACACCAGAATAAACTCAAAATGGATAAGAGACTTAAATGTAAGCCATCACACCATAAAAGTCCTAGAAAAAAAACATGGACAGGAACATTTCAAATTCCTATTCATCAATATTTTAATCGATATAGCCTGTAGAGCAGGGTGTCAAACTCATTTTCACCAGGGGCCACTTCAGCCTTGTAGTTGCCTTCAAAGGACCAAATGTAATTTTAGAACTGTATAAATGTAATTACTCCTCAACTAGGGGCAAGGAGTTCAGCACTGCTGCCGGGTAGAAACAAGGTGCTGGGCCAGATAAAACAAGGTGTAGGGACGGATTTGGCCTGTGGGCCTTGTGTTTGCCACCTGTGCTCTAGAGCAAGGGAAATAAAGGAAAGAATAAACAAATGGGACTACTAAACATAAATGCTTCTGCATGGCTAAAGATACCATCATCAAAATGAAAAGGGAACCAACCATAAGGGAAAACATATTTGTCAACGATACCTCAGACAAGGGTTTGATTTCCAAAATATATGAAGAACTCACATGACTCCACTCAAGGAAGAGAATCCAATTAAAAAAATGGGCAAAAGACCTGAATGGAGACTTCCCCAAGGAGGACATGCAGAGGGCTCGTAGGCATATGAAAGGATGCTCAACATCACTAGCCATCAGAAAGATGCAAACTAAAAGTACAGTGAGGTACCACCTCACACCATTTAGAATGGCCATCTTTAACAAATCAACAAACAACAAGTGTTGGCAAGGATGTAGGGAAAAGGGAACCCTAGTGTGCTGTTGGTGGGAATGCAGACTGGTGCAGCCACTCTGGAAAACAGTATGGAATTTCCTCATAAAACTAAAAATGAAACTGCCTTTTGACCCAGTGATTCCACTGCTGGGATTATACTCTAAGAATCCTGAAACACTAATTCAAAAGAACCTATGCACCCCAATGTTCATAGTAGCATTATTTATAATAGCCAAGTACTAGAAACAGCTTAAGTGCCCATAAGTAAATGAGTGTATGAAAAAACTATGGTACATTTACACAATGGGGGACTATGCAGCAGAAAGAAAGAAGGAACATTTTTCAACAGTGTGGTTGGAACTGGAGAACATTATGCTAAGTGAAATAAAACAGGTGGTGAAAGACAAATACCATATGATCTCACCTATAAAAGGAATGTAATGAACAAAATGTACAAATGAGCAAAATAGAATCAGAGGCATGGAAACAAGGAACAGGCTGGCAACAACCAGAGGGGAAGGGTGTGGGGGGATAAGGAGGTTAAGGAAAGGCAGGTATAATCAACAAATATGTATAAATGATCCATGGACATGGACAAAAGGTTGGGAATGACCATAGGAGTGGGAGTTGGGTGAGGCAGTGGGGAGCAATGGGAAAGGTGGAATAATTGTAATAGAATGACAATTTTTAAAAACCCTGTGACATGAAGACATGTTTGTGCATAATGTTTAAATTAAAAGGTAAGTTAAAAATGAGTGTATGTAATGTGATACAAAAAATCCCCAACAAATGTCTGCATAAGACTTGATCCATAAGCAGGGGCTTTCTTGTGATGAAGCTGCCAACCGCCAGTTGCCCATAGCTGTGGCCTTCTGAACCATGGTGGAATTTGCAAGCTTAAAGCAAAATTTGATTCAGATTCCTTGCTCTACTCACTTAGTCATTTTGAATGCGACAGACACGCAGTACACATGCTTACTCAAGGGTGACTACTGCCCCCACTAACTAGTACAGCGAAGTCGACATTATTCATGCATGTGCATTCCAGTCCACTCTCCTTGGCTGCCAGGTGACATCAGTGTTGCACAAACCATTCTCATTATATTAACAATGGCTGGACTTTCTCTGGACAGATCTTGGTTTTTTTTTTTTTTTTTTTAGAGTTCTTGTGAAATCTAAAAGTAAGGTGATAATACATAGAAAGTGATTAATAAAGAGGTAGGCGTACTGTATTATATATGGAGAGCATTTATCAGTAGACGAATAATGAAGTTTGTAACTGGATCATCTTCAGATGATGAAATGGGTAGGTTGGGATTGAGGACATGAGACTCTTTAGAAAGACACAGATGTGAAAAGCACTGCATACAAGGATCACGAGTGGGAATGAAAACGCAGAAGTTGGAGCAGATGCTTCTGGCTTGGCACCAAGCCACGATGTGTCCCAGCCCTGTCAGCTGCTTAGAGGTGCAGGAACGTGAATGTTCTTGCAGGTTCTCAGAGTAGATGGGAAAGCACGGTACTGCTGGTAGGGGCATCTGATGAGTCTGGAGGAGATAAAGTGAGGCTCCTTCTCTCATCATTTCTTCTATTTCTTTCCAATTATGTACTTTTTTAAGAAATAAAGAAAAGCATTTAATGGAATAGCTCCCATGTTATTAGCAGTAATTATTTTCTACTGTTATTCACTTCAGAAAGAATCTACCTGGAAATTATAATGAAAACTTGATTATTTTTCTCTTTAAGGTTATTAACTCTTATAATTACATTAGAGTTTAATCAAGAATATAGTTGGAAAGTTTGGCATATGAATGAGAAAATTCTTTTAATTCAGGTGCCTAATTATTACACTTTTGGGATTTTGGTTTTGTTAGTCTTTTGAATGTGTTCAAAAACCATACCTACAAAACAACTTTTCTTTTGAACCATATAAACACCTTTGTAGCTAAGCTAAGTAACAATAATAAACTTTTATTTTTTTTTAAAGTTAGGGAGTGTGTATTATGGCATTTATTTGTGGGTGTTATACACATTCATGTAATAAACACATATTGAATGTCTATTGTATTAACTGTGATAATTATGTTTTGTCTATCTTCCATTTCATGTCTTTTCCTTACTTCATTTTTCTTTATATCTTAAATTTATTTTCCTTTTCTTTTGTCCTCTTTTCTTGCCAAATATTCCTGTATTTGCTCTTGTGATCATTCATAAGATAGTAGTAAGTGGCTAAGAACATGAGCTTTCATCTTGAGATACAGATGAACTAAAATTCTAGACTTTCACTTACATTGTGAGACCTAGGATAAATCACTCAAATTTTGTAAATCACTAAGCTTTTATCTTTGGATGGGAGTATTAAATATATCTATTTTGTAGTGTTATTATAAGCATTTGATGAGATAATTCATGCTTAAGGGACTAGCAGAATGCCATGCACATTGTGAATAATCAATAGGTGGTAACTGTTATTATTATTTTTTGCCCCAGACAATAATAAAGCCTCTGTATACACTTCCCGAATTTCAGACATACACACATAAACATCCTTCTTCCAAATACGGAGCCATTTCCACACATTCCCCTATACACCTTAGATTTCTAAGCATCTGATGAATCTCTTGTAATCAATAATACTGTTGTCTAAAATGAATTCATTTCTTATTTTTTTTAAGGTGGTTAGGCTCTTTAAGTTCAGATTTTCTGTCTTTTGCAGTCACTTTCTGAGTCCTTCATTTTTAATGTCTGGAAGTGAGATGTGGAAATAAGAGGACATAAAGTCCATATTCATCCAGTTTGTGTCCAGTAAAATGACTGACCTGCTAGGTAAAGGGGTAGAGGCTGTTGCTGGAAATAGTGTTCAGAGAATGTGTGCTTGAATACACCTCCTGTTTTAAGAAACTCTTCGGTAAACTCACGTATGGCCTGTGCAAAGAGTTTAGCTAGAGGTCATATGTCACACCTGACTCAACTAGAGAAAACTGTTGTACCAGAGCATGACCCGTGCCGTTGTTCACGCCCACAGAGCAGACGAGAGGGGGCCTCACATAACAGAATTAGTTAAAAGTTATAAACCCTATTCATTTCTCGAAGTATAGTAATTCAAATAGAAATGGAAATACACAATTGGGCAGGTAAAAGGGATGAAGTGCAAGTCTCTCAGAAAGATATTTATTAATTTTTAATTTACTTTTAATCCTGGTTAAGAGAGTTCTTTGCTAGATATGAAGGTTATACAGATGTTCCTATGATTTATATCAGCTCTGACTAATACTGAGAAATGCTGACCTGTTTAACAATACAAGCAAAAGTCCATTTCTTCCTTTAAGTTCTCTTAACTTTCTTCTGTTCTTTCCTATCCTTATAAAAACACATATACCCTTGTCTCTATCTCCCCTTTTCTTCAATCAAAATTTAATGACAAACCATGTTTACTGTCTTTTTTGACTTTTAAACAAGTGTAATACACATACAGAAAAGTACAAAAAATCTACAGCTTTGTGAATTTTCACAAACTGAAACACCAGTATCTAGAACACCCAACCAAACCCCAAAATCTTCAACTGGCACCTCAAAACCTTCCTGTGCTCTCTTCCAGTTGTTGCACTTATCTGGAGGAGTCAGTTTTCTGACTTCAGCTGCAAAGAGAAGGGTTGCCCAGTTTTGTGCTCATGTAAATGAAATGACGTAGTCTGTACTCTTTTATGTCTGGCTTCATCCCACTGCAGTCTTGACAGGGGAAGCAGGGCACATTCCGCCATCACATCCATGAACATCAGATTCAGCTATCTAAATTTATGTTGTAAGATATTCAGCACTTAATTTTAATTTAAGAATTATAAAATAATAGCATTTAATATATTTTAATGAGGTTTAAAATAAATGAAATATTATATATTTTAACATAATACCTACAATTTCTTAGAAAGTTGTAAAGAAAACATTACCTTCAAGAATTTTCTCATCTTGGTCATGTTGTCATCATTTTTAAAAATAACATTCTTTATTTTCAGAGAAGTTTCAGGTTCACAGGAAAGTTAAGTAAGAAGTTTAGAGCGTTCCCATTGATCTCCTGCCCTCACCCACACACAGTCTCTCACACTAACGATATCCAGACCCAAAGTGATGGGCACGTTTGTTACAATCAATGAACACTCATTGACTCATTGACATATTATTATCACCAGAAGGGGTTCACTCTTGATGTGCATTGGGTGGGTTTTGAGACATGTATCCACTGATACCATATCATACACAATAGTTTCACTGCTCTAAAAGTCCTCTGTAATCTGCCTATTCATTCTTCCCTCTGTGCTAATCCATGGCAACTACTGATCTTTTCACTGTCTCCATTGTTTTGTCTTTTCCAGAGTGTCATGTAGTTGGAATTTTACAGTATGGAGATTTCCACTTAGTAATATGCACATAATCTCTTAGTCTTTTTATTACTTGATAACTCATTTTTTTAAGCACTGAATAATATTCCATTTTCTATATGTACTACAGTGTATTTATTTATTCACCTGCTGAAGGGCCTCTTGGATGCTTCCAAGTTTTGGCAATTTGAAATAGAGCTGCCTTCCAACCAGCAATGAATGGGAGTTCCTGTTGCTCTACATACTTGACAGCATTTGGTGTTTTCAGTGTTTCGGATTCTGACTATTCTAATAGCTAACACTGAGGTTCCAGAACATTCTTTTTCTTTTTCTTTTTCTAAATACACTTTATTGATTATGCTATTGCAGTTGTCCCACTTTTTTTCTCCCCTTTATTCCCCTCTGCCCTGTACCCACTTCTCACCAGCATTCCCCATCTTAGCTCATGTCCGTGTGTCATACACATAAGTTCTTTGGCTTCTCCATTTCCCATACTGTTCTTAACCTCTCCCTGTCTATTTTGTACCTACAATTTAGGCTTCTTATTGCTTGTACCTTTACCCCCATTCTCCCTCCTCCCTCTTCCTGCTGATAACCCTCCATGTGGTCTCTATTTCTGTGATTCTGTTCCTGTTCTAGTTGTTTGCTTAGTTAATTTTTATTTTTGTTTTCGTTTTTTAGGTTTAGTTGCTGATAGTTGTGAATTTGTTGTCATTTTACTGTTCATATTTTTAATCTTTTTTCTTAGATAAGTCCCTTTAATATTTCATATAATAAGGGCTTGGTGATGATAAACTCCTTTAACTTGACCTTATCTGGAAAGCACTTTATCTGCCTTTCCATTACAAATAATAGCTTTGCTGGACAGAGTAATCTTGGATAGAGGTCTTTTCTTTTGAAAACTTTGAATACTTTCTAGCCCCTTCTTGCCTGCAAGGTTTCTTTTGAGAAATCAGCTGATAGTCTTACGGGAACTCCTTTGTAGGTAACTGTCTCCTTTCCTCTGACTGCTTTTAAGATTCACTCCTTATCTTTAATCTTGGGTAATGTAATTATGATGTGCCTTGGTGTGTGCTTCCTTGGGTACAACTTCTTTGGGACTCTGTGCTTCCTGGACTTCCTGGAAGTCTATTTCCTTTGTCAGATTGGGGAAGTTTCTCTTCATTATTTCTTCAAATAAGTTTTCAATTTCTTGCTCTTCCTCTGCTCCTTCTGACACCCCTATTATTTGTATGTTGGAACATTTTTAAAGATGTCCTGGAGGTTCATAAGCCTCTCTTCATACTTTTGAATTCTTCTTCCTTCATTCTGTTCTGGTTGAATGTTCATTTCTTTCTTCTGCTTCAAACCATTGATTTGAGTCCTGGTTTCCTTCCCTTCCCTTTGGTTCCCTGGTACATTATCCTTTATTTCACTTTTCATAGCCTTCACATTTTCCCTCAACTTTGTGACCATACTCAACTATTTCCGTGAACATCCTTATTACCGGTGTTTTGAACTCTACATCTGATAGGTTGGCAATTTCTTCATCACTTAGTTCTATTTTTTCTGGAGCTTTGATCTGTTCTTTCATTTAGACCATATTTTTTTGTCTCAGTATGCCTGTTACATAGTGAGGAGCAGAACCTTAGGTGTTCACCAGGGCCAGACAAACCCATGTCACTGAGTTGTGGCACTGTATGTGGGGAAGGTGTCTAAGAGGGAACAATGCCACTTGCTCAGCTCTCCTCCAGCTTTCAGTCCCTTCCTTCACTACCTACAGGCAAATTGGGCCCTTCTGGTGCTGATTTCGAGGTGGGTGGGTTTGTGTACATTCCAGAACCATGTGGGTCTCTCCAATGAACTTTCCTGCGAGGCTGGAAGTTTCTCCTGCTGCCTCAACCTCCATAGGTTTTTTTCAGTAATAGGTTTTGAGGATTTATTTTTCCACACTGGAACCCTGGGTTGTGTGGTCTGTCTGGATCCCCAGTTGTTCCTCCCAGTTTATCTGCACACAAATATGGGACGACCACTTGCTCCACCAGTGGCTGCCTTACCATGAGTGTTCTCCACCCTGGCTACCCATCTCCGCCCCTCCTACCAATCTAGATGAATGTTTCTTCTTTAACTCCCTGGTTGTTCGACTTTCATACCATTTGATTTTCTGGTTATTTTTTGTTTTTAAATTTGTCATTGTTCTTCTTTTGGTTGTACAAGGAGGCAAAGTGTATCTACCTACTTCTCCATCTTGGCTGGAAGGCCCTGGAGAGATTATTATTTTTCTTAGAAAGTAGTTGTAGATAACAGTTTCAGGTAACTTTTCAAGAACTTTTGATTATACTCCATTATTTAACTGTCATTAGAAGTAAATTCAAACATTCTTGGTAGCCAGAATATCGTTGTGGTTATTTTTGTGATTGTTGGGGCTGAAGGGGCATAAATATATTAAAAATTATGAAAGAAATAAAGTTAATGAGGTTGAATTAAAAAAATACCTAGTGAAAATATTGCTGCATAGAACTTGTACACTGGCCAGATGTTGGGCACTTGATTAATGCATGTAAGCATTAGATATGCCTGCTATAGTATATTTTATCTTCCAAGAAACATCATTTTAATGACTGTTTCAGTTTTAATCAGCATATTGAAACAATACTGCTTAATTGCTAATCCCATCAGCCTCTGTCCTGAACACTAAAGGGAAGGAAATTATACTCTTCAGCTTCTAGGATAATTTCAAAATACCTAAAAGAAAAGTGTAGGGCTAGAAAATTTTATTTTTCTCTTTATTTCATAATTTTTAAAAAATTTTGTCAAGGCTGAGGGAAGATTTGGTTTTTGTGACTTAGCCGTTAATGACAATATGTCATAGTGGCACAAATTCTAGAGTCAGTAAGTTCTAGAGTACTTGCAGGCTTTTGACAAAACCAATGGGGTTCTTGATTGCACATTGTACCCATTTCTAAAAAATAAGTGCTCTCTGATTTTTCTATGTCCATGTTTTATCTTTTGAAATGATACTAGGCTTCTGTAAAAAAAAAAAAAAAAAAAAGGTTCTAACTAACTTTTCAGGAATTTTTCCCAGATTGTATTTAAATAATAATTAGTTGGGTATGTCTTTCTGAGCCTACTCAATATACTTCAACCAAAACCCAGAAGAAAACTGATACTTCTTACACACAGATGTATTTTGGGTGAGGGAGGGGAATGGCATTTTCCCACTGCTAAAATGTATAATTAACTAGTAGATTTGGGTGAGAAGGTTTTTCTTCTAACATTGGCTATCTGCATAGGCATAAACTATTAGACGTTGTTTTTAAAAAGGAGATTTGTATTACAATGTTTACATAATACTTTCTTTATACCTTTACAGGTTCTGTACTTCCCTATTTTGAACAATCTGGGCTTTTAAAGTGGGCTGCAGATGTAAAATTTAAATGATACCACTTTGGACAATTACATGCTAATATTGGAATGAACGAATACCATTTCATGTTGGAATTCTTTTTTTTAGCACTACTTGAAGTCATCTTTTGGCTTTTAAGCATGATGGCAGTGTGCTTCCCTGGTGGAAAATAACCAGCCCCTAAATTTTCCAGCAAACTCCACACACAAACCGTTTTTGAAAATAGAGTAACACATTTAGCGAAGTCAAGGATGATTTCAGCTGAGTAGATTTAAGTCCTTTAACACATGTAACTGGAAAGTTAATTTCTAACCCCAAGGGATTTTAAGTTTACAATGGAGTTGTGTTTATCTGTATATACACTCCCCCTTACGGAGAAATAGAGAAAGTGTATTTAAAATAATAAAATGGTACAATGGAAAGAAAGGATGTGTTTCCTTCCCAATGTCAAGATAAATTTTAACTTCAGAGAGATTGGGTAAGAGTAGAAGTTTTGAATTGCCTTATATCTTTGAACAGGGACTTGGGTAAACCAAATGACACTTGAGCTTGGGTTAACTTTGGCTGCCATTTACAGAAAATGTTTCCAAAGCCTGTTCACTATCAATATTATTATTATTATTTTTAAATCTTAAGAATGGACAGCAGCAAGAATCAGAAATGTTCAGAGTATTGTGATCAATATCTATGTCCTTAACTGTTTTTCAGGGCATCATAATTTGGGTACGATGTGGTTGTAGATTAGTGCACTGCACTGTTAAAAAATTTTAGCGATCCACCGCAGCTTTTAGATTCTTCTTTCTGAATGGCCCATATGCGAGTGTAGGCGATCTGTGGTCCCATTTGACAGAACAAGGGACCGTGCTTAGAGAGATTCAGCCTGACATAAAAAGCTAACTCTGTGCTTTTCAAGAGTTCTTTGAAATAATAATACCTGATTATTTTATCTATCTCTTTCATTTACTTTCAATTAGGAAGAAACTGTTAAATGCCAACTCATTATCCTGTGATAGTTCCCTAAGATTGTGAATACTGTCCTTTGTGGATAAGGGAATATGATCACTTAATCACTGTGATTAAAAGGACTTTTCAGAGTTCCCTGACATAGACAGTGACATCACAGGTATAAGTAATTCCAGTGTGGGTTCAGGTCCCTTTAAATGTAGAGTAAGAGGGGACAAGTGAAATTAGCTTTGTGATGTTTAAGAAAAAGGAATTTGATTTCTTAAAATTTTTGTGTATTGTTTTCTGTCCTCATCATAGGCTTTAAATTGTTAAAATTCAATTAGTATTGTAGGTGAAAAATAATCTTGTTATTTGGGATTTACATTCAAACAAATGTATATGTAATCACTGATAATCATTCCTCACTTTTTCTTATTTTGTATTTCAGTGAAAGATTTCTTTTGATGACAAAATTTACATTTATTCATAGTAAGTCTTTTTAGTACTAATTACCTAGCATTTCACCATATTATAGTAATAATCTCAGGCATCATAATGCTTTTCATTTTAAAGTACATATATACTTTAAGATATATTAAATATTTAAAATATATTATATATAAATTATATATAATATATAAATATATATTAAATATATATATATCTTGAAGATTTATATATCCTTCTGTAGATATAAATATATGTATATATCTTCTGTCATTACCCTCACACTCCTACATGGAAGGGTGAATAAATGGGTATATTATGCCATTTGACAACAAAGATGTATAAAATATAAGTAAAGTATAATGTACCAACATAGATAAATCTAGAAAACATGAGTGATATAAATTAGATGCAGAATAGTATAACATAAGGACAGAATAAGATATTACAAAATATAATATTATATAAACATTAATGTACACTATGGATTTTATTTACAAACATGTATACAAAATAAATAAAAAGATACACAGAAATGATAAGAACCTAAAATACTGATTATCTCAGGGAAGCACAGGGGAGAGGGAATGGAATTGAACTGGGAAAAATTCACAATGCTTTCATTGTATTTGTATGGTTTTATTACATAAAACAAAACCGGAGAAAAAAGAAAAGAATGGGTAGTATTTACATAAGTAGAAAAAAGAGGAAGAACTTCAATTAGGATCTTTAATTAATGTCATGAGAAATATAAACATAAAAAATCTAAAATGAATACTGTAAATGATTTAATTGGAGAGTAATGAGATATAAGATTTCTTAATACGATGTTGTCAGAATATTGATATTAATTGAAAACCAAGTAGAATTACTTAGATTTGATAATGAAGGCCAAAGGGAATCATTATAGTTTGTTGGTGGGTTACTGGGCCTGTATTCCTAGTAAATTGCCGTCAGATGGATTATTTGACATTGATTGTAAAATCTTTATCCAGAGAATTTGCTCTTCTTGTTTTTTAAAGCTTTTTAAAGATTTTAAATAAGATTTTTTTGATGAAAAAGCAGTGAGTTGCTCTTCTTAAAGGGACGAGTCAAACAGGTGACACAAATATGTGAAACTGGCAGGATATAAGCTCACAGATCAGTCTGGGGCCTGTAGCTAGAGATGCATTCCTTTCAATATTTTAAAACTCAAATGTTAATGTTTTGTTGGCCTCACTAAACATTCCTGCAGATGCAGTTATAAAGAGCAAAAACAATGACAGCAAGTTACAGACAAATCTGTCTCTGAAAAAGTCACATTAATACATGTGACTATCCTCTTGTAACTGAGCATTTCCAGGTAAATCAAAGTGTGATTTGACATCTAATTGTATTGAATGTATAGTATGTGAGAAAGAGTAAATATGCTGTTGAGAGGTGCCAAAGATATACTTTGACCAAAATATGGCCCTATAAAAATTTGTATTTCATAGAGGAGTTAAAATACATGCATTTAAACATGACACGGTAAACAAAGGAGCATGAAAATAGTAGCACTGATAGCCCAGTGACTCCCTGAGGCTTTGCTCTGTGTTCTATCCACCTTTTATGTTCTGTTATCTAAAAATATGTAGGAATGTGCAGCTGAAAAATAGAGGCATAATTTAGATTGCATTTGCCCTGTATGAAAGATAAGTGTTTATCAATATGGTTCTTGTTTTTTTGAGAAATTTTAGATGTCAAAATTTTTAATTTAGCTTTCAGTTATTAATTATAAAATTTTCAACTTTAGGACAGTAGTTGTGATGGTGGTCTCAATAATAATACCTAAGTCAGAAAACTTTATTTTCTCTGTTCCAGACAACAGTGGATGAATTTTTTGATATCGATAAATCCACAGCCTTACATTGTGAAAATTTATAATTTTAGGTGGCACTCAATAGCTCTAAGTTTATTAATATAATGTTAGTAATATGAATACTATAACATGAAAGTATATATTTCTGTGGATATGATCATTCTTTGAAGCTTAATTTTTATTGTTTTTGTATAATTCACAGGGAGTGTGATATTTAAAAGAGCATGTCTCAATTCTTCTAAATTTTCCTTTGATCTTTTCCACAGTGATTAAAAATGTATGTACCTCATCTATTCTAAACAACCGCATTAAAAACTCTGATTGTATTACAGTATTTTAAGAAAAGGGCCTCTGCCACTTTCATAAGCAGTACTCCCTTACCTTTCTTCAGAGAAATGAAAATATGCAAATCATTAAGAGCATTTTCAGAAGATGTAAATTTACTATCTACTTCTGAGTTGCTAATGAATTACAATAAAGTATTAAATAGAATATATACTGAATATATAGAATATATTCTGAATTTCTATTTATTGTGAGGATGACATTCAATTTAATATTTGGAAGGAGAGAAACACTGGATAAAAGGAACAATCTTGTGAAAATTCAGTGCACAGGAAGAAATTCAATAATCTTGAGTTAAGAAGAATAGGTTTATAAGCAGAGCTGGTACCATGGAATAGAATCAAAAGGAATGAAATTTCATAGCGATGATTTGCCACCACAAAAGTAAAAGAAAATATAACCATAGTTTATACCTAGTCTTAAGGCAGAAGGAGGGTAATGACCATTAATTGAGCATATGCAATTTAGTGATGAGAACTTTGTTCTGAAACTATTAGGGCCCTCAGAGGAACATCCAAGGAAAGATATTTAGGAGGCACCTGGACACACACACACACACACACACACACACACACACACGCACACACACACACACAGATGTAGGCACAGGCTTCCGTGCAGAGTGGAGATGGGAATAAGTGTATGGACACATTATTACACGGAGGATGATGAAAACTGCAGTGCTCTGATGAAGGGACCCATGTGTTACGAGTTTGGTTCCCCCTTCAAGCCTGCCTGCATCAGGGACTGGGCAGTGGTTGCTGAATAAATGTCATATACATTGTTGAGTCTGTGTAGCAAAATTCCCAACTCAGCAGAATGACAAAATAGCATTGGCAGAAAATTTGTTCTATGAAATTACATAGCTTCCTAATATGTATTTTCTAATTCAGCAATTCTCAAACAGTTTGATCCCAGCACCCTTTTACAATAAAAATTATTAAGGAGCTAAAAAAGGTTTCATCTGTTTGCATTATATCTATTCATTGTCCACATTAGAAATAAAAAATGATAGAAATTTAAAATATTTATTTACTAACTCATTTAAAAAGGGGACCCCCAGGGGCCTGTGAGCTATACTGAGAATCAATCTTCTAAATAATATCTCTCCAAAAGGACTATTTTATGAGGAAGGAAAAAAATAGTATTGTGAAAACATGTAGGCAAACTATACTGTTAGTTGAGTAGCTCAAATATTATTTAATTTGAAAATTTGGTATAATTTCTTGAAGGAATACCAAGATGGAGAAAATATTATGTTTCCTCATGCCTTGCTTTCTTCTCCATTTTCTTTCTTTTGTATTTTTCTATAAGATTATGATTAAAATCTAATTTAGTTTTAAAAACTTGTCAAAAAAGACATTGTAAGGTATGATATGAAAAGTAGATAATTTTAACAGCACATGCAGTAAAAATAAATTTCTGTTCCTGGGACATTACCCTGTGGTCTTTAGTATTTAAAAATGAAAATGGTAGGTCCTGGCCAGCTACTCAGTTGTTTAGAGCATCAACCCAATAATATGCCAAGGTAATGGGTTCAATCCCCAGTCAGGGTATGTACAAGAATCAACCAATGAATGTATAATTAAGTGGAACAACAAATCTCTCTCTGTCTCAAATCAATAAATGAAAACAAATAACAATGAAAATGGTAGAGCTTTTATTGACCTGTATTACAGTACATTAAATTATAATATTTTAATATTGGAGAATGACTTTTCATACTGCCATAGATGCATCCTTTCACTGAAATCTTACTGCATACATTTCAGCTGATTTGCTCTAGTCTATTTTTCAGATATTAAAGACTTTAAGCTTTATTTTTCAGAGCACGCTTTCATTTAGTGTCTGCAATACACTGAGTTAAAGGCATTCTGGCAGGTACCACATAACTGAGATGAGTTCTGCTTTAGCTTCCATTCGTGGCCATAGCAGTCTGCAGTGCACACATATTATTTCAACACATTTGAGTTGAATACCTACTAGTATGCGAGACAGTAGGTCAGCCTCTCTGAGGAACAATGAAGGTGCAATAGATAACCTTTCTTCTATCAGAAAAACTGAAATCTAGTGCAAAGCCAAGTCGTGTGAGTTGTCAGTTAGTAAGATATATCAGAATGAATTTGTGATTAGAATTAATAATGGAGGTGTACTCAAATAGTTGTTCTATTGGAGCCCAGTGGACAGAATGATGCGTTCTGACTGGGGAACTTAGGAAAAGGAGAAAAAGCATTCGGTCAGGTCTTGTTGGGAGTAAATTAGATTCTGCTTAGTGATGATGGGGTGGTTTATGAATGTCATTCCAGTCAGAAGAAAGGAAGGAAGTGCACTGAGGAGCAAAATATTGTACTTGACATGTCTGAATAATGGCAAGTGGGCAGTGGGACACAGTGGGAGAGGAAGCTGTGCGGGGTGGTCTTTTAAGTAGTGGCATGTGTGGTTGTGGCAGGGGCTGTGGTAATCAGCAGAGGTTAATCTTTGGAATGTTTGCCCTAGGTCTTTTTCCCTCCAGATTTGTTGAGATATATAAGTTTAAGGTATACAATGCAATGCTTTTATCTATCTAACTCTGTGTGTGTGTGTGTGTGTGTATGTATGTATGTATGTATGTATGTATCTATCGATCTGATCACAGGAAGGTTAGTTAACACTTCTGTCACTTACATAGTTTGTGTGTGTGTATTGAGAACTTTTGAGATGTACTCTCTTAGCAACTTTCAAATATATGATACAGTAATATAAACTATAGTGATCTTGCTGTACACTACATCTGCAGAACTTAGTCATCTTATAAATGAAAGTTGGGACCATTTGACCACTTTCACTCAACCCTCCCCCATTCCCTGCTGGCAACCACCAGTCTACTCTGTTCCTATGAGGTTTTTTTTTTTTTTTAATTCCATGTATAAGTAAGGCCATACAGTATTTGTCTTTCTCTGGCTTATTTCACTTATCACAGAGTCTCCTATATGTTGTCATATATAGGAGATCTCCTTTTTGAAGGATGACTAGTAATATTTTATTATATATATATGCCACATTTTCTCTATTCTGCCAGTGGACATTTAGGTTGTTTCCACATGTTGGCTATTGTAATATTGTAAATAATGCTGCAGTGGACACAAGGGTACAAGTATCTCCTCAAGACAGTGTTTTCCTTTGCTTCAGATATATATCCCAAAGTAGAATTGCTAGATCACGTGGTAGTTATGTTTTTAAATTTTGAGGAACTTCAATACTGCTTTCCACCAGGCCTTTTAAAACTCTCAAATCAAGGGAAACCAAAGGATACAGTTTTAGGACTATTTTACAGTCCCAAGACATGTCTTCAAACTGCTCTCTTTCCTTGCTTTTTCCTGTGTCTTCAAGGGGGTATGTGTTTCTGAGCACATGCAGTGTGGATGGTCTCTCCCAACATTCTCCATGGAGACAGGTTTAAAAATGAGAAAGTGATGTTAAAAATCTTTCATTACAAAGGCTTAATTTAATCACTGCGGCCATCCTATTACTAATAGTAATATTGCATGTATATTCTTCATTTACTCATCCTCAGCCTTTCTGGGTTTGAAGCTCTTGGACTCCCCATTTTACAGATGAGAAATTAGTCTTAGAGAAGTTAGTGACAGAGCTGGGGCAACCGTCATGCTACGCTGCCTCCCACAGTCTTGTGGAAGTGGCTCCTATTATTATATCTCTTATTTATAAATAAGGACTAGGGCACATGAAGATTAAATAATTTGCCTGTATTTGTATACTTTCACAAGTAACAAAGCTAGGATTTTAGCTTGTGTGTGCTGTGCTCCCAAAGCCTTCATTTTTTTTGGCGGGGGACATCGTTCTGGCAGCTTGTGCTGGACTAGTTTTACTTCCTGGGGACATTTCGGTCCCCCCCATGTGGGGTTGGAATCATGGGGAAAACCCTGGCATATGATTGTGTAGTGATTGTTGCCACACAAATGTGTGGCCTCGCGGGCATACGTGCATCTCAGGATTAAGCAAAGCTATTGTATGGCAGTCCTCATGACAGAAGACCAAATTCTTGGACACTAATTTTTTCCATTTACAAATACAGAAGATTTTTCTTTTTTTGCAGGTGGTCTAGTTTAGCAATTTCCATTCATTGGAAGCAGCCCTGTTAGAATCAACTTGGGAACATTAAACATTCACACACAGACACACAGATATGTTCCTGGGATTCTGATTCAATAAGTACCAGGTGGTGCCCAGTAATCTGTTTTCTAAAAGCTTCTTGGTTGAGGCAGTCTAGTGCAATGGTAAAAAGTTGAGTCTCTGGAGTCAGATCTCATTGTCTTTCTCTCAAGCTGTATAGCTCTGGCAAGTTAGGTGGCCTCTTTATGCCTCCATTAATCATATATATTTGAATTCCCCATATACTGTAGTTATTTTTTAATTGATTTCTAGAGACAGAGGAGGAAGGGGGAGAGAGAGGGGTGGTGGCAGTGAGAGAGAGAGAGAGAGATCCGTTGGTTGCCTCCCATACATGCCCTGATCGGGAATCAAACCTGTAGCATTTCAGTGTTTAGAACGATGCTCCAACCAACTTAGCCACCTGGATAGGGCTATATTGTGGTTATTATGTACAGTTTGATTTGAGAAACATTGGTCTAGAACAGTGATTTTCAACTGGTGTACCACAGGAATTTTTAAAACATGCACTAGTTGACTAGTCAGGGGCATGGACCTCTTTTCCCTTTGACTGTCAAATAAAAAATGACAACAGCCAATACAACAATAGCCATCCAGTGTGAATGAATCAAAATTACCCTATTTTGATGTGTATACTGCACTCCCATGTATAGTGCACGCCCATGTTTTTTGGCGCAAACTTTCAGGGAAAAAAAAGCTCGCTTTAATTTTTTAATTCTATTTTTTATTTATTTAGAAACAAAACTCATTATCCTATTCTAAGGCATTACTTTGCATTTGAATATCATTATTGCTTTCTAAAGTTACACTTTTAACACATAAGCATAAATAAAAGAATTAAAAACATTTATATAGATGTGGAATTAGTACTACCTATATATAATGCACATCTTTATTTTTCCCTCAAAAATTTGGGCAAAAAAAGTGCACATTATATACGGCAAAATACTGTATACCTACTTTTTGTCAGCTTGGCAAAAATGTGTATTTTTGGTGTGCCACAGAATTTTGGTGACTTGTTTATGTGTGCCATGAGATGAAAAAGGTTGAAAATCACTGGTCTAGAAGATAAAATTACTTTAAGAGATATTGAGAGATGGGTAAGAAAATTTGTGAATCTGAGGCACTGTTTCCTTCGCTATGTGAAGAGAAAGATCATTGCAATGAATAAACTCAGGACAATTCTTTTGTGGACCCTGCAGTGAGCAATGGACAATGTGCATTGTTCAAATATTAAGTAAAGCAGCATACATTTAGACCTAGTAAATTAAAATCAAGATGATTTGTATATAGAATTAACTGAATTTCATTCTTAAAATTATTACAGCACAAGTGCTTAGCAAGCATGCTGATATTGTAATCTCATTGCACGAGGTGTGTTTGATTTAAGGAAATGAAAAACAACAGCTCTTAATTACCGTGCAGCATTTACTTGTACACAATTACACACAACGTATCCTGGCAGTGAATCTTTTAAGCAATAATGTTAAAGACTACTAGGACCTTGGAGCTTGTGAATTCCTGACAAGTCGTTCAATTTTACAGATGAAGAAACTGAATGCCAGAGAGGTTAAGGTAACTACCTAAAAACATTACAACTGGTTAATTGCTAAATCAGAGATAGGAGTCAGACTTTTACATCTTGGTTCTAGTCAAAACAGTAGTAAAATTAGTTTTTATTAAAGTAGTTCCAAGAATTCAGAACATTAACTCTGCCAGCTTGACTGGGAGATGCTGGAAAAGAAAGAAAACAGTCTTTGGAGTTTTTCAGACCTCACCTGAAAGGGTCTCTCATTTACTGGATATGTGGTTGAAGTACATTCCTCAGCTTTCCTAAGCGTCAGTGTCTTCTGTAACTATAGATTACAATAAAGTTGGCTCTTGTTATTCATGAGTCCAGCTTGCAAGTTTCTATATTTGAGAGAAGCTTCCAAGTTCCATGATGTTTAGCAAACCACGTGCTTCTGTAAGTGAATTTCTTAGATAATGAATGAGCTTAATCAACTATGCAGATTTCCTCTTGAAAATCTAAAAATCTGTTTCTTTTTTAAAGTATATTTCATTGATTGTGCTGTTACAGTTGTTCCATTTTTTTCCCTTTGTCCCCTTCTGCCTGGTTCTCCACTTCCTTCCAGCAATCCCCACCCCCACCCATGATTCATGTCCATGGGTCATGAGTGTAGGTTCTTTGGCTTCTCCCTTTCCTATACTGTACTTAACACCCCCTGTCTATTTTGTTCCTACCAATTATGTTTCTTGAACTCTTCACCATTTCTCCCTTTTTCCCGCTTCCCCACTCAGGTGATAACCCTCCAAATGACCCCCATACCTGTAATTCTGTTCCTGTTCTAGTTGTTTATTTAGTTTGTTTTTGTTTTTATTTTTTAGATTCAGTTGTTGATAGTCATGAGTTTCTTGTCATTTTATTTATATTTTAAAAAGTTAAAAAATTTATTTATTTATTTTTAGACAAAGGGGAAGGGAGAGAGAGCGGGGAGCAGAAAGATCAATGTGTGGTTGCCTTTCACATGTCCTACACTGGGGACCTGGCCTACAACCTATGCATGTGCCCTGACTGGGAATCCAACCAGCGACCCTTTGGTTTGCAGGCTGGTGCTCAGTCCACTGAGTCACACCAGCCAGGGCTGTTGTCATTTTAATGTTCATAGTTTTGATCTTCTTTTTCATAAGTAAGTCCCATTAATTTTTCATGTAATAATGGCTTGGTGATGATGAACTCCTTTAGCTGTACCTTGTCTGGGAAGCACTTTATCTTCTCTTCCGCTCTAAATGATAGCTTTGCTGGGTAGAGTAATCTAGGTTGTACATCCTTGCCTTTCATGACTTTGAATACTTCTTGCCAACTGGTTCTTGCCTGGAAAGTTTCTTTGAGAAATCAGCTGACAGTCTTATGGGAACTCTTTGTAGATAACTAACTTCTATTCTCTTGCTGCTTGTAAGATTCTCTCATTATATTTAACCCTTGGCATTTTAATTATGATGTGTCTTGGTGTGGTCCTCTTTGGGTCCAACTTTATTAGGACTGTCTGTGCTTCCTGGACTTGCATGACTATTTCTTTTGCCAAATCAGGGAAGTTTTCTTTCATTATTTTTTTTCAAATAGATATCCAATTTCTTGCTCTTTCTATTCTTTTTCTGGAATCCCTATAATACAAATGTTGGACCTCTTGAAGTTGTCCCAGAGGCTGCTTATACTACTTTCATTTTTTGGATTCTTTCAAAAAATGAGAGTAGTATAACAACAAGAAAAAAATTCTTCTTGTTCTGATTGGTTGCTTTTTGCTTCCTTATGTTCCAAATCATTGATTTGATTCTTGGCTTCATCTACTCTACTGTTGTTGTGTTAAATTGTTCTTTATTTCAATTAATGAATCCTTTGTTTCTGACTGGATTTTTTTTTTTATGCTGCTGAGGTCCTCACTAATTTCCTTGAGCACCCTTATAACCAGTAGTTTGAACTCTGTATCTGATAGATTGCTTATCTCCATTTTGTTTAGTTCTTTTTCTGGAGTTTTGATCTGTTCTTCCCTTTGGGCCATGTTTCTTTTTCTCCTCATTTTGGCAGCCTCCCTGTGTTTGTTTCTATGTATTAGGTTGAGCTGCTTTGACTCCATGTCTTGGTAGTGTGGCCTAATGTCATAGGTATCTTGTAGGGTCCAGTGGCACAGTCTCCCCATCACCCCAAGCTTGATAGTCGAGGTGTGCCCTTCGTGTGGGCTGAGTACTCCCTCCTCTTGTAGTTGAGCTTGGTTGCTACTACCAGATCAATGGGAGGGACTTACCTATGCCAGTCAGCTGCGAGGATTGGCTGTGACCACTTACAATCAACCTCTGCACTTTGTGGAGGATCACCTGCGTGGGGGCAGGGTGGCAGTGGTCTGTAGCTGTCCATTGGGTGTGCTGGCCCTGGGGTTTCCCAGGTGGTACAGGCCAAGGTCGGCTCCCACCTGTGTTTTGCCCAGGGCTGCCCTTCCTGAACGACAGAGCAATCTGAGAAGGCTTATTTGTGCTAGGTTTAGAGATTCCCAGGTGAAGCCAAACTGTGAAACTAATCTGGCTGCTGCTACTGACCAACCTGGAGCTCACTGAGGCCAGCTGTTGCTTGTTTGATAGATTTAGGAAGCTGTGAAGCATGAGCCCAAACCAATCTTTCATATGGAAAAGCAGCTTGCGTGGGCCTGTAAGTTGAGTGGGGCAGTCTCCAGGGATCTCCATGGTGGGCCAAAAAATATTGGCCAGGTTGATGGAGTATCAAATATGGCACCAGGCTGCCAGCTCCATGGCTCTGTGGGGAGAGGGTTCAGAAAAAGGACAATGGCCTGTGCTCACCCTGATGCCAGACACTTCAACCTTTCCCAGCATTCCATTGGTGCCCTTCAAGCTGCCATGCCAGTGCTGAAGCTCAGAGGGAGTGAGTTTAAGTAGGTAACTCTGTGTGTGGATTCTTTAAGAGGAACTACTTAGGGCTCTGGAAGTTTCTTCCCAGGACTCAATTCACATTGGTTTTTGCAGCCAGAATTTGTGGGGACTTATCTTCCTGGTGCACCCTGGGCTGGAGGGGCTGGTGTGGGTCTCTTTTCTCCTGAGATATCTGTCCAAAATTTTTACCCACCACATGTGTGTGAAAGAACACCCTGTTCCGCATCTGCACCCCTCCTGCCAATCTCAATGGATGTGGTTTCTTTGATTCCATAGTTGTCAGAATTCCATTCAACTTGATTTCTGAAACTTCTATTGGTTGTTCTATATTTTAGTTGTAATTTTAGATGGTTGTTCTATAATTTAGTTGATGTGGTTTTGCAAAGAGGTGAGCCATGTCTGCCTATGCCACCATCTTGACCAGAAGCCCCTCTATTTCTTTATTAAAAAAAACTGAACTTGAAAAGAAAGTCAACTATTGGTGATGATGATGGAAAAGAAAAGAAATGAGAGGAAATCTAATAAAATGATATCTCTTAGCAGATAGAGGGTTGGGATATATTAAAAAGCTGAATGTCAAATTCTGTACTGGTTCAGACCCAAGGTACAACTAGTTCTGCCAGAACTTCTAGATACAGACTAGTGAAGGTGATTCCTGAAATTGTTTCAATGAATGTTGTCACTTTTGCAGAACAACTCAAAGAAAGTCAAGCTTTAGCACACAAAGAAATGTAGTTTAGATTACACTGTGAAAATATGCTCATGAAATAATTTAACCTATATGAGTAAAGTTTACCATCAGGCAAAGTACAACTTTTATACTTACAGTCATTTTTTGTATGAAGGATTAGCCAATTACCCTTATTGGTTTTATTTATCACTAACTTCTAACTGCCCCTACAATCATATTTCAGTTGAACAGTAATAATTATTAAGATTTTATGTGCTTTACTGCAGGAAGATGTTTATCAGGTGATAAACGTTTAGCTTTAGTATTTTCTTGAAATTTTAAGTTATCACCTATTATGTCTGGTGACATACATTCATGAAGCTTCAGAACAAGACATCTCTGCAAAAATTATCTGTGTCTAGAAGAGTCTTTAAACACACTTTTGTGATCTTTCATATCAAGGCTTGCTGAATTCTCATTTCCAAACAATGCAAAATTATTAGATTTCTGATAATTCTCATCTACATGTTTATGTACTCAGAAACGTAAGTATGTATGTTAACACACATATGGTATATTAAAGCTATATATGTATAGTTTTAAATTTTCTTTGGTGAGAGATCAGTATTTTTTATTAGTTACCTAAATAAGAATAATACATATCCATGACAAACAAATCAAATAGAACAGAAGAATAAGAAGGGCATAGGTAAAAATGAAAAGTAGGGTGACCCAGGTGACCCTGTTTACCTGGGGCTGACCCAATTAAAAATAAAAGTCCCACATCCTGATGACCCTTCATTCATGGGGAAACCAGGCCAATTGATCACCAAACAGCTCTCAGTTCCCCAATTCCTTTTCCCAGGGATGACCACTGGTAACAGTATGTGGACAATGCCAGAAATGTTCACTGCATATGTGAGAATATAAGATACATGCATATATTTAAATAACTCTAAATTCCTTTCAAGGATGGTTTAGGGGACAAGGAGCATACCATTAGAGGCTAATCCAGTTCTAAGAGATATTTTACAGACATTAAATTAAGATGTTCATAGTGAAGAATTCAAATAGTATGGAAAGTATAAAACTAAAACAGTTCTCCATTTTACTGATATACCAACACCTTTTACACAAATGGAATAATAATATACATACTAGTATGCCCATTGTGTTTTTAACCTGATATTTTAGAGTTTTCCATTTCAGCATGTATTTACTGACCTCATTCTTTCAAACAACTGCACTTCTTTTTAACTTTAATTTTATTGTTGATACAATTAACAACTGTCCCTCTTCCCACCCCGTTCTTGCCCACCTCCATGCGGCCCCAACCCCTCTTCCCTTTGGCCATCACCACACTGTTGTCTGTATTTATGAGTTATGCATATATGCATATCAGGTGATAAATGTGCTTCCTTGGCTAATCCATTCACCTTCTTTCATCAAATCCTCCCTCCACTCCTCATGCCTCTGTTTCTGTTTTGTTTGTGAGTTTATTTAAACAACTACAGTTCTTCATTCAAGGTCTGGATGGGCTGTTATTTAATCATTACTCTAGTAATGAATGTTTATGTTGCTTATGTCTTTTTGCTTCTGCAAAATAGCTAGAATGAATAATTTTGTACACCTTAGTGTGCTTGTAGAGGTGTATTTGTAGGGTAAATTCCTACGTGGAGTTGAAACATCAAAGAGCACGTACATGTGACTTGCCAAATTGTCTTCCCAAAGCATTGTACCAATTTACTGTATCGATAATGTACATAAGTACCTGTTCCCTGATCTCAACAATATGGACCAACATTTTTACTATTTTACCTAGTTGGAGGTGAAATGGGCACCTCACTGTTTTGATTTTCATTTTCTTAAGAGTAAAACTGACAACCCCTCATGTTTATATTTTTTCTGTGAACTACCTTTTCATACCCTTGTGAATGATTATTAAAAAATCGTACTTGCATTTTTAAATCAAAGAAATTCTTCTCTCATAAAATCACAACTATATTGTCCCAGTTTCAAAGAAAAGAATTGCTGAGATCAAATGAAATATAATAGAGTTTTTCTTCCAAACCTATCAAAATAAGGTAGTAGAAATGGTCCTTTCAACGTCATAGAAGGTGTGCTCTTTGAGTGTAGATTTGTGACTTGGGAGCCACCTTTTGTGTCAGCTGGAAGCACAGAGTTCCCTGTTTAGCAGTAAAATCTTAAGTTCAGGAAGATTTTTTTACTTATGCATTAAGTACCTGCATTTTATTCAGGCATTTTTAATCAACCATTGATCTTTTTAGCAAAACGAATTCAATTTAACTTGGTAGGAGATATATATCCTAGTGAATAAAAAATGGCCTGTGTTAATAGAGATGACTCAGCTTGTGACATGGTGCTCAATGGAGCATCTCCTGTGATTGACGTGAGTCTCATAAAGGATCTTTTTTGTTGTGGAGCTAGGTAAACAGCACATTGACTGTGTGTTGGGTTGTTTTCATCCTCCTTAACATTGCCTGGCATTTATTTATGCGAGCAGTCTAGAGTTTGAAAAGTTGCTTTGGGAGCTCTCAAGGTGAACAGTGCTCTACAAATGTAAGTCATCATGATTCCTAAAAATGTATAGCTGATATTAAATTAGAAACAAACATCAGTAGAACTAAAAATAGTTACATAAAAGGGTGGTAGGAGAATTACCAGCCTGAAAGAGAAATAGTGATAGAAGATTTCACCAGGAAAATTGACTTAAATCTCTTGGGAAGAATGAATCTAAAATACTAGTGTTGAATATTTGGTGACGAAACACAACACCACAATATTAAAAGAACTAGAAATGAAATAAAATGAATATTATATATATATTTTACATTCTAGGTAAGATAAATTTTGTTTTGTGTGAATGGCATGTATGTGTACAAGCACAATTTTGAGTAACTTTGGAGAGAAATTTCAAGCAAATATATGTACTTCCTAACTGCTGCTCCTGCTTTTCCTTTTTTATTATAACTTTTGGCATCAGATACAAAGGGGAAAAAAGTTTGTCTTCTGTTTTGTTAAAGCTGTTTCTAAGAGACTTTATGTCTATTTGAAAAGGGTGTTGCCAACATAGGCACTGTGGAAGAGTTAAGTAGGGCAATAAGTAGTTATTTAAGCACTAGTGCTTGATAAGGAGTGTCTGTATCCTTCTTTGCTTCCTTCGGTCTACACTATGTCCACGCCATTTGTTTCCTTCTTTAGCCTTCTGGAATCTGGTTATGTCTCATTTCCTTTCTCCTCTTTCCAGTTGCCTTCAGATCTGATTTCCACATTGCTAAAAGCTCTAAATATTTGTCCCGTTCACCCTAGATGACCTCTTTGAAACACCTGGAACACTTTGCCTTCTTGAAACTCTCCTTCATCTACTTCCATCTCTTCTCCTCCTCTTCCTCCTCCTCATTTGCTACTCTGGCTATTCAGATTTGTAGTCTGCTTACTACTCTCCCCTGACTTTAGAATTTCTCAGGTTTCTATGCTGGTTCTTCCTGCATAACAGCTCCCACACCCCCTCATAACCTTGACCATTCCCGTGACTCAATTACCTTGTCTATATAGTTAAATCCCTTATCTCTGATCTAGACCTTACATTTATCCAACTCTGTTGTGCATTAATCTACTTGGATCTTTAACGCATCAGGTTCAAAATTAAATTCATCATCTCTCACTCCAAACCTATTCCTTCCTTTGAATTTCTCATCTTAGTGAGTTAAAGAGCATCACCTAATCCTCCAAACCAGAAATCTGAAGTCAGTTTAGACTCCTTTTCCTATATATCGGGTGTGAAACTCATTTTCACCAGAGGCCACATCAGCCTCGCAGTTGCCTTCAAAGGGCCAAATGTAATTTTAGGACTATATAAATGTAACTACTCCTTAACTAGGACAAGGAGCTCGGCACTGCTGCCAGGTGGAAACAAGGTGCCAGACAGGATAAAATAAGGTGGAGGGCCAGATTGGGCCCTCGGGCCTTGTGTTTGCCACCTGTGCTATATATAGTAGTTTGCTAGTACTGAATAAAATATGTCCCAAATCTGTTCTCTCCCCTAGATCTCTCCTACTTTAAATGAAGCTGTTACAGTCTCTTGCCTGGGTCACTGCAGTAGCGTCCTGATTCCCCATCTCTCTAGTGGGCACTCCCTTCAGTGTATCCTACAGAGAGCAGCCAGAGGGCTTGTTTTGTTTTCAAAACATTTATCTCATCATAGGAAGTCATGAAATAGCTCCCTGCAGCTTTCAGCATCATGTCCCAAATTCCTGGCTAAGATCATCACATTCTTCCTTAAAAGGTTTTTATTTTTATTTTTTCTACTACATGTGCCCTTTACTCTGGCTATGCTGGACTTGTGATTCTGTGTGAATCTTGATATGTCACATCTTTGTGATAATTCACATGTTCTTCCCTTTCTTTGGAGAATTCTCCCTTCTGCTTTTGACATGTCACCTTTCCCTCATTCTATTCCCAAACTCAGTTGCCTCTAGAAAGCCTTCCTGACTGAAGCCCACCCATCCTCATTAACCATAGGCTAATATTCAAAGTTCCTCCTCTATGCCCTTTAATCAGTAAGTAACACTCACTATACTGTAATTGAATTGGTAACATACTTATCTGTCTGGGCCTAGATAATAATTTTCTTAAAGGCAGGAGTCATGTCTTATTTAACTTTATATCCATATGGCTTGGTTCAGTTTTTAGCTAAGTACCATTCAGTAAATATTTGCTGAATGAATGAAGAAACTAATGGACATTGGGAATGCCTCTTTTGTAAGTCTGGCCATTGGTCAAGAAGGAAATGGAAAAATTAAATGCAACTGACTATTTAGTCTAATGTTATCTGCAGGGGAAGTGAAAAAGACTTATTTTATTAAAATGGTACTAAGTTAGGATCTACTTCTGAACCTTTAAGAAATTTAGCAGCATTGCTGTCATGGCAATATTTTCTAATCAGATAGATCTTTAAATATTTAGAAATATGAGCATATTTGGTTCCTTATAGAAAATCTATTTAGAGTATTACAGACAGCACTTTTTTCATTTCTATTAAGAATATTTCTATTCTTTTTTCTCATTTCATTTCTATTCTGATATTTTGGTATCAGGTAGCCTCAGAGTATAAACAGTAGCCAAGGTTAGAAATATTTAAGGCACTTTGTCTCCTGAACCTAATGAGAGGGACACAGAAACACTCAGACTGCAGTTACAGAATCATAACATTGACACAACTAATTAATGAATGACCTTGTCCAAATTATGGGATGGACTGAACATATCAAGCACGGCAAATGGAAATGCTTTTGCTTGGTTTAGCAGGTTATGTTTACAAAGTTTAGTACATTTTTGATGCCTATTTTGGGGGATTATGTTTACACATAGTTTAAGGAATTGAAAATGAGCTAGCATTTCAATAGGTGCATTGTTTTAAAGGTGTCGCCCATTTCCAATTAGTGAGAAGAGACCAAACGTTCACACATCTTGTAAATTAGGTTAAGTTTCCGATTCAACACAGCATATTTTAAGAAGAACTTTCCGGCCCCTGGTTCCCAAATAGATCACAGAGCTGCTGTTGATACTGCCCATATTAAGTAGAGTAGTGCTCAATGTGCGAAAATGTTCAATTTGTGCCGAGCCGCAAGTCTTTTGTTCCCACAGCTTACATCAGCCTTCTGGAAGATCTTAACAATCTGTGCACTTCTGTTTAAGGTATTGTGTATAAATATTGAGCTCTTCTGGTTCTTGAATCGAATTTAGCATTACCAACGCTTCACTCTCATCCAGGGAAAGAAAGATAGTTAGTGCCCAGGTGTCCTGGTTTCTGCCTCCAGCTTTTTAGTGTTCCAGAGAACCCATTTCCCTGCAGGTGCACAAATGGAACTCACATTGTCTCCATCTGTCTCTTTTATTTTGCTTCTCTCTTTGTTCTTGTGATTAGAGCTTTTGAATTATGGGTGCCATCTGAAAAAGAATCTGTTTTCTTGATTTGGGTATACTGTGAGGACAGGGTCTTTAAATACTAAACAGCTTTTCATTCTGAAAAATAAATAATTCATCAGAATCTTGGTAATGAAGTGGTATCCTTTGTATATACAGATGACAACAATCTGTTTATTTGATCAATTATTTTCTTAGGGAAAATTCTTAGATGTGTAGATTCCTGCCTTTAATATTCTTGATAGATATAAAATTGCCCTTCAGAGTTATACATACAGTAATAGTGGTTAAGTTTATCTATGTTCCTGTATATTTACCAAAATAAGCTATTATTATTATTTTTATCTTTATCAATAAGAGATAAAACTCATTTTATTATTTTAGTTTACATATATTTAATTCCTAATGAGCTGGAAAGTTTTTCTATACTAATTAGTCAAATTATATATTCTTTTGCAAATTGCTTGTTTCATTACTTTGCCTGTTTTGGGGGGTGGAGAGGGGGGATAATTCCTATTTCCTGTTGATTTGTAAGAATCTCTTTTAGACTAAGTACATTAACCCTTTGTCCGGCAAACATTATACAACTTAGTTTGGTAGTTCATTCTTTCACGTGTGGTTTTACTTGCCCTACAGCAATTTAAACAAATCATGAGGTCATATCCACCAAGACTTCTTTATACTCAGTCACTGTGTTATGTCTAGAAATGTGTGTTGACAGTCTCATGGAAAATCTCCTGTGAAAGGCGGAGATACCCAAAATATTCCCACTTACTGATATTTTCTTTTTGCACTCCAAACTCTTAACTAAATTATTTGGAATCTCAGCATCTCAAATTATAAGTCAACTGATGCAAATTGATTGTAGTATAACAGTTTGAATTAGGGTGAATTCTTTATTTGTTGTAATTCAAACAAGAGTGTGATTTGATTTTAGTGAAGCAATTTCAGAGAATTGTGAGTCACTTGTGAACATTTGGCAACTTCTAGAAGGCATGGTTACTCCAAGTTAACTCCAGGAGATGGGAAAACAGTCCTCTGCTCTTCTCTCTGGGACAAACAGAAACATACCAGCAAACCAGCACGTGTGCGTGCATTCTGACCACCAGTATTACCTTTCTGGGATGCTGTTTCTTATCTGATCTAATGAGAGGGACCCAGTCCTTCTCTTAGATGTACAGCTACTTAGTGGTGCCTGCTTCCATGCCTTTCCTGTCTTTCCCGTGTGCCCCCGCTAGTGTACAGCAATCGCTGCCCTGAGACTGAACTCCAAAAATCCTTCTCTTTGCTGGTGTTGGAGACCCTCGCCCTTTCTTACCACTGCCTCTAGCAGTGTGGTTGTCCATAAACCTCCCTTTGTTTTACTCGTATCTGATGAGTTTATGTTCCCCAGAATCTTGTACACTCTGAGGTCTTTCAGCCAGGAAATTAGTTTTAAACTAGACTAAAACAGATATACTTTGCTTTCAGAATTATTAAAATGTATACATATATATTATGCCTATATCAAACAAGTTTCATGCATTGGACATGTTAGCAAGAAAAGTATTACTTTGGGGACATTATTCATATAATTATTGCAAAATAAGAGCTTTGTAAAAGTATATTTTCTTATAGTTATTCTATGCTTTCACTCTTTTACAATAAAATATTGAATTTATTTTCATTTTATATTGTGAGATATGAGGTACACATCTAACTTTTTAACTTATGTACAGCCAGAATCCAACATTATTTATCGAAAAAGCCATCATTTTGTCAGTGATTTGAAATGCCATTTTAATCATACACTACATTATTCCATTTTTCTGGGTCTGTTTATGAATTTTCTATTCCACTGATCTGACTATTCATTTTTAGTGCTAATGCATCACTGTTTTTCAGTATAGTTGTATAATATGTTAATATCTGGTAGAACAAGTTGCTACCATTAGTATGCTTTTCAAAATATTTTTGGCTTTATTTTTGTGCATTTAAGTACATATTATAAAATAACTTCCAAAAAATGAATTGACATTTTCTTTTTAAATAGATTAAATTTACAAATCAACTTAGAAAGAACATTGCATCTCTACTGGGCAGTAATGTAAATTTTTTAAATTCAACTTATATGTGGCTCTCAGTAATACCAGTTTTTAATGTAGTTCTGGAAAATTCTCATGAAATTTACTTATGGACATTTTATTCTTTTGATGTTATTATTAATGGAATCTTTTTTCATACTAGCTTAAGGCAATTACTGTAGGTGTATTGGAAAGTTATTAATGTTTTTAAATTAAAATAAGAATTTTGCAGTCCATGCTTTTAGTTTTCATCTAACTGTTTATAATGGAATTTTAGATTAATTAATTATTCTTTTCAGGTAAATATTCAAGTCAAGATAATTAGGTCTTTCCATTCTATATATTTATCATATTACTTTTACTTGTCTTATCCAGAATGACATGCTACTCATTGCAATACTCACTATAATATCGGGCATCCTTGTTTTGGCTCTGACATTATGATAATGCCTTTAATATTACATTTTTGGGCAGTATAAAGCTTACTGTTGATCACTGATAGTTACTGTTGACTGTGCTAAAAACTATTTCTAATTCAAACTTTTTGGAAAAACGTGATCCAATATGAATTTTGTCAAATGCCTTTTCGGTTACCTTTACTTTATTAATTTATTGGAGTAATTGTTTCTTAAAGACTAACCATGCTTTTATTTATGTAATTGGATATAGTATATTGTTTTATTTAATATAGTGTTAGATTTAATACATTTAATATTTAGCATGTTATTGAGAGTTTAAAAAGTTTTTTAAAGATTATATTTATTTATTTTTAGAGAGAGGGTAAGGGAGAGATAAAGATAGGGAAACATCAATGCGTGGTTGCCTCTCAGGTGCCCCCTACTGGGGACCTGGCCTGCAACCCAGGCATGTGCCTTGACTGGGAATCAAATTGGCAAGCCTTTGGTTTGTAGGCTGGTGCTCAATCCACTGAGCCACACCAGTCAGGGCTTATTGAGGATTTTTTTGTATTCACATTATAAATGAGGCTTAGTTGTAGGACTTTATTATTTTTTATACTTTTTTCCTAGCAAGTCAATTTTTTAATTAGGAAGAACAAAACACTGCTCTTTGCTAAATGTATAGCCTCACATTATAATACATTATTATGATGTCACTCTCATTATTACATATAACAAAGAAAGTATTTTAATAAAATAAATAAAAGCAAGAAAAGTCTGTACTATGCTAGTCTTTCTTTTATTATAACTTCCATTAGGACAAATCATCAGTGTAAAAATGTTCTTTAATAATTCTAATGATTTTATTCATTTCATTTATAAGAAGGAACATTATCCTTTATAGGTAAGTTAGTGAAAAAGAAAAAATAAGACAATCACTAAGAAGTTTTAAACATGATTGAGTTAGCTTGAATATGCTTTTATAACAAACAAAATTTATTTTTGACTCCTTAACTATTTTTGGTACAAAAGACAGTGATTCAGTGGGGAGTAGAAAGCTGCTATGTAAAAAAGACAATAATTCTTCATTTAAAAAATTAACAATTATAAAACACAAAAAAGGTACTTCCCTCATACCATTATTTTTCATGTGTGGTATGCTGTAACATATTTGATCAGACTTTCAACTAAGCAGAAATTACTAACTGCACAAAGTAAGATGGGTGAATTTTTACAGTATATTTTATAAAGTTCTTTACATTATAAAATGTATAATGTATTACTGTATTACTAGTTTTGATTAAACAGAAAAACATTTTTTCATAATTTGTATTATTGTAGCTAGCTAGTGAGGATGACTTCACTAATATATCTCACTTTAAGTTAGGATATGTGTAGATTTTACTACTAAATCTCTAAGTTAAACTTAGAAGATGCAAAATTCAAGAAGAATAAAAAGAATTTGTTCATTGGAGACATAGAGTTTCTTTTAGATGACATAAAGATAGGGGCTATTGCTCTGAGTACATACAGAAAGCTTAATTACATAATTTCTTAGATTTCTTAATGGGTTTTTTAATTACATAACTTCTTAGATTTCTTAATGGGTTTTAAATTTTTACAACAGATGTTCTTTTACAATGTTTTTAAAAATCATCCTTAATAACCTGCCTGCAGTTTTTCAGTCACATTTTCAATTAGCCTATTTTAAATTATATTAAACATCTAACATGGTGAAAAAACATATGATGGTATTTGTTTTGGCTGCAGACTAAATTCAGTTAATGACTGTTTAAAAGGACTAAGTGCTGACATATTGAACTAATTAGAGTTGAAGAGGTGCTTTTATTCTGAGGGATAGTCATTATGGGAGCCTCCTAGACTATATATATACTCCACAGCAATTCTAATATTGAATGAAGTTAGGTTCTGAGTAGGAAATATATACTCTCTCTTACTTAGAGGAAGCCTTTACAGCACTTATGAACATTTTATACTTTCTGTAAAAACATCCTCTAAATGAGGAATCAGACATAATCAAATATGATCTCAATGTAGTTAATCATTACTAATCAATATTAATTAATATTAACCCTTACCATCATGACATTAAGAAAGACATGGTTAAAGAATGATAAAATTATTTTTATTTTCACAAGTTTCTTTGTAATTGACAAATTAGGTTTAACACGAGAAATTAATCTAAAACCTATATTTGTGAGATATCTTTAAGCAAATAATTATATTTAAAAATATTTAAAAATTGATGCATAATTGAATTAAATTGTGACTTTTAGTCATGTTCATTATAAAATATTGAAAATATTGTAGTGTTTATCAAATTATTCAAGATAAGAAACATTATACATAATTATCAACAGGTCAATTTGATAACTAAATTAACTAGTTATTATCCCCAAATGTACATAGTTAATGGATAATATCATTTCTTCTATGCTCTGTTCCTAAAATACCTGCTTCTTTACTATTTTAATTAACCTCAAAATTATACTACTTTTGGTACTTTATTATAATGTCTTTCTCCATATTGAGCTTCATGTTTAAGCGGTTACCATTGTTTCTTTCATCAAACTATTTCTTACATTTTCCCTTATCTTCTTTTAAAACCACTATTGTAACAGAGGGAAAGTGTAACCCTCCCCATCATTCTTCTGACATCGTGTCTGTAAGTGCTGGCTCTGACTACTCTGGAGTTTACAGATGAACAGTGTGTTTGTATAAGGATCCTAGGAACTAACTTCAAAAGATGCAGACCCTGACCTTCAGGTGTCCCAGCTCCAGGAGATTTGCCGATCTTCAGCCTCAGAGCTAGGATGATGTGAAGCTGAAATGATGTGAATCCAGGATGACTAAACCAGGAGGATGCCACTGGACCATCACTTGACTTGTTGAAATGGATTGTGCTTGTTGGCACATGGAAAACTTTTCAACCCCCTCCCTTGACCTTTTTGTTCTGCTCCCCTCTCCCTCCTTATAAAAACCTCTGCCTCCACTGAGGTGTAGAGATGGGTTTTGAGATGTGAATCTCCCATCTTCCCAGAGGTGAGTCCCCCATCTTCCAGGTTTCTGGCATTTGAAAAAAAAAAAACCACTTTTCTTTACGTCACATCTGCCTCTTGTGTATTGGCTTTTGCAGGCAGCTGGACCTGTTTTCAGTTAGTTTTTGGCGGCTTCAGAGGCTACCATGTGGACTCTAGTAAGACCAGGAGGACCCAGGCTTGGGGTCTGAGCTTCTTGAGCAGGCTGACCTCATTGCCAGGATTGCAGGAACTTCCCAGTTCTTCATCTTGGGGATGCTCCCTCTCAAGGCACCAGCTGCCTTTAAATGTTTTGCTGGTGAAAGGAAATGACTTGATGGACTCCAACTATTTTTAATAGTTGTGTTTTTTATTTGGAATATTCTTGTTCAGAGAAATTTGCATGAGAATTCTACTGCTTTTAAATTATCTTTTAATTTTGTTTCTCTGTTCTTCCATGGGAGGAAGTCAGTTTCCATTTGAGAGCTCTCCTCCGTCTGTCTTGCTTACAGTTTTTCTTTGCTTGCTTTTAGGAGCTTGGTTTGATCTTTGCTGTTTTGTATATACTGGGAATCTTCTGTCTTGGCCATTTGGGCTTGGTGCAATTTGGACTTTAGCGGGGTCATTTGTGGTACCTGTTGGTGTGAGATAAGATTCTAAGGCAGCCCAAGTTCCTCCTTGAAACTTTGTCTTTGTTTTAGATTTTCTTTTTGTTTCTGTTTTGAAAAGAATGGTCCAGCTGTTATCAAATTGTTTTGCCAAAGGTCTGGTAAATGGAATAATATCATTAACATGCAAACTTTCCTGTTGTTGCATTATAAGGATTCTACTTAGAAAGGATTTAAATTGATGGTTCGAAGAGGGAGGGGAAAATCTCATTCCCCTCTTAGACAGTAAAACTCAGAAAGAAGGAAAAATGAGAAAATGAGTTTTTTAAACACTATGAATCTTCCTTCTTGAGGCCCAGGAGCTGTGGTCCGGGGAATGAGCTGAGGCTCCCACTGCCTGTTGTTCAGACTTCTTAAAGTTGTTTAGGTTGTTCCGTAATGAAACCAACCAGATCTGAGCACACTCAAGGAATGCAGGAATCACCAGGAATGAAAGTGAGTAGTTTGTTTGGTTGATATCTTTTAAAGTTATTAACATAAAGTATATTTGTTTTTGCCAGAGTTTATAAAAAAAGAGTTCACGTTATCTCTGTTTTGCCTCTTAAAAATGTGAGTATATTTGCCAATGGGGGAAAACTGTTTCTAAAAGTTATAAAATGTGTTAATAAATTTGTCAATCTAAAGAATGCTAGTTACTTACTTTTAGTTGCTACCAAAAAATTGAAAATTCTAATTAAGTTGGGAAAATACATAGTTTTGGTAATAAAACATGTAAACTATGGTTACTATGTTTTGAAGGAAGTAGAATCGAAGGTGGGTTGGCTATTTCTGGGTGAGCTGAAAGGGCGAACTGAAAGGGACTGGGAAAGTTGCAGAAGGGCTGTGTACATTGCAGAGGGTCCCTGTAAGTCGTAGAGGGTTCGCGTAGGTTGAGGAGGGTCTGCGCAAGTTGAAGAAGGGTGACTTAGAGGAACGGAGCGAAAGCAAGGAATTTAAGAAGTGGAAAAAAAAGGTGAGAAAGGATAAAGGAAAGAAATATACGTATTACAGGAAGGAAAGATATTTGGAATAGGAAACTCAAGAAGGGAAATGGAAAAGGGGAAAAAGACATAAAAAGGGAAAAGAAAGGTATATAGATAGATGGTAAAGCAAAGTGATCATTCTAATGACAAATAAAAAAGCCAAGAACTCCTTTGGTTTTCCAAAACCAATTGCTATTTCCCAACAGAAACCCCAGATACAACTGATAGTGGGGAACAAATTAATTGATTTCCTGGTCTGATATACTTTCATTTGTGATTGTGATCTTAAAATATTGGCACAAAACCAAGCTAATTCCTTAGTCAATTGCATTGTAACCTTATCTATAACTATGTAATTTTAAGTATTTTTTGTCATTTGGAGATAGTCATTGTTTTACTCTGTTACATTTGCAAAAATGTTACATCTTCAGAAGGATCCATGGAAAGGACTTTGACTTATTCTAAAATAGAAATTTCCCAATAAATTTTCAGATCATACCTTTGAAATACATGGGGATTCTTAGGGCTCTCAAAAGTGACTAAATTCATAGAAATACTGGCAAATAATCAAGATAAACAGAAATTGATTATGAGGCTGAATGAACTGAAAATAATTACTGTTTTTGTGAGTTTGTTCAAAATATTGCTGATTTTTAAAAACTTCTTTGTTTTCTTAGAGCAATTTGGTAAATTGTAACAATATTGAAACATTTATATTTTTCTTCCTACTTGATCCCTCTAGAACTGAAAAACTCTTAATGAGTGAATCTTATTATTTTCATGGCCCTATGTTTATTTGCATGGATCCAACAGGAGTCTGATTTCTCTCAGTTTCCAATCATGGATTTATTAACCAAGACTTTGATTGAATTGCCATGTCTGAAAGAAACATGCCTAAACTCTGGATGTGAACAAAAAGCTTTCAGGAATAAAAATGGAATTTGGAGCTAATGAAAGTCCCTTGGGAAAATAGCCTGGGACCTTGCTTATTCATATGGTCATGGCAGTCTTTCCAGGTAAGGAGTGAAGGTCACTTTCCTGGGAGATAGCAAGAAGAACCTCAAGACATTCTGGGGACCTCAAGAACTAGAGTAGGTGTTTCAGGCAAAGCCTAATGGCAACTGTACGGCTTGGCTCCCCCCCCCACCGCCCGCTGAGAGGCTAAAGTTCATTCTAATAATTCGTTATAACATTCCAGCAAAGTAGATTTAAGAAAGCTTACACGATCGATTGCTACTCCTGTTGTGTTCATGGAAATAATCAGGCCAAGTTGAAACTGGACTTAATGCACTTAGTGAATTTGGTTTTGATTCGGCTCTTTGATAAAAATGAGGGTGATTTTGGGAGAAAAACTATGTTTCAATAGAATCTATTATACACAGTTATAAATAATAAACTACAACTCAATGAATTGTCTGTAACATTTTATTTTTCACTTATAAACTAGACAGGATCCTGAATTTTTCTAGTTTTCTGAAATGTTTTAGCTACAATCTTCTAACTTCCATAGAAATGGAAGGAAAATTGACAGTGAGAAAATTTTAATGGTGGGAAGTTGTAAACTACCCCACCATTCTTTTGACATTGTGTCTGTAAGTGCTGGCTCTGACCATTATGGAGCTTGTAGATGAACAGCGTGTTTGTGTAAGAATCCTAGAAGCTAACTCCAACAGATACAGGCTCAATCCTTCAAACATCTCAGCTCCAGGAGATTTGCTGACCTTCAGCCATGGAGCCAGGATGACATGAAGCCAAAATGATATGAAGCCAGGATGACTAAACCAGGATGATGCCCATTGGACCATCATTTGACTTGTTGAAACGGATTGTGCTCATTGGCACATGGAGAACTTTTCAACCCCCTCCCTTGACCTTTTTGTTCTGTTCCCCTCTCCCTCCTTACAAAAACCTCTGCCTCCACTGAGAAATGGAGATGAGCTTTCAGACGTGAATCTCCCATCTTCCCAGGAGATGGGCTTTGGGACATGAGTCTCCCAGTCTTCCAGGTGGCTGGCATCTGAAAACAAACCATTTTCCTTTACATCAGCACCTGCCTCTGCCTTGCATAGATGCACAGGCTAATGCCCCTTAAGGTACTCTGCTTTTGAGGCTCAACACTTTTGAACAGCCCTGAATTATTTACAAAAAGATTTCTAAATTTCATGTATTGACATTCAGGGTCCTCCACGATCTACCAAAAATTCACTTTTCCAAATTTGCTTTCTAACATCCCTAAAGTGATTCATACATTTCCAATGCAAGTGGCATATTTACTGTGGTGCAAATTGCCCTGATCCATCTCATATGTTGGTTCTTTGCTCAGACATTTTCCAGCTTCAACAGTGCTCTTATTTCGTGCTCTCTAGCCAAACAAGTCTGGATCTTTACTTTTTTTCATCTCTCTGCTTCAGCTATATAACCTTATTATGACCCCAAATTCTTCCTGCTTCTAAATTACTGTATTATTGCCATTATCATTTCCTTGACACATGTATGTGGATCTATTGCTAATCTCAGCTAGTTCCCTAGACCTTTGATCATGAATTGAACTCAATAGAAGATACTCATATATTACTTTCATCTTCCTACTTCCTAATTTCTGAGTCTTTACTTTTGATTCAGCTCTCGCTCAGCCTATATGTTTTGTTTTGTTCTGCCCTCTAATCATGATCAGAAGAAAGATGGTCCTACATATCGAAGACTGTATTTCTGTTCCCTTAGCTTAGCTGGGTATAAAGCCTATGGTCTTGTACTTTTGCTCCCAAACTGTTTAGATTTGTCACATTGTCTTCTGACATTTAATGTAGTAGAACTATCTTAGTACGGTTTGCTTTTCTTAACCTATTTCCGATCTTTTGTTTTACTTTAAAGCTTATTTACTTCCTTATCCTTGTGATTGCAAAAACAACTGCTGGAGTGTTTAGATGTGAGTTGTTAGGGTTTCAATGGGATGTCAGGGCTTGCAGATTTTTTCCCTGTGATCTTGGATGAGGAACACAGAGGAAACGAGGCTATCCCATGTGAAGTGATTCGGCTGTGAGCTGATTCAGCACTCCGCATCTCCCAAGTGGGGGATCTGTAAACTGGAAAACACGGCTTCTTCCATGGGGCTTAGCAAAGCAGTGTGCTCACTGGAACCTATCTATCCAGCTGTGCACCGACGATGGTGACTCCCCCAAAGGCCTGGGCTCCAGGTGTCTCCCACTACATGGAAGTGGGAGATTGGGAGATGAACATCTGGGCTTCCTCTCTTTTAATGCACAGAATCCAGCCCCTTTCTCCCAGTAGTAAAGTGGGCCAAAGGATGTCTCGATGGCTCCGTTCAAACGGATGAATGTTTGCTTTCTTGTGGAGAGCTGTGAGCTGGATAAATAAGTAGAAATGCCTTTCCACACTTAGGCTCCCTTCCTCTTCTGCTTTAAAAAAAAAAAATCGAGCCTATTCTTTCACTGGTTGTTATTACCACTTCTAAAGAGATCTTATGATTTCTTCCTGAGGAATTCCTACAGTTTGTACCTTTGATTTTCATTCTTTGTCCTCCGTATTCATCATATTAATTCCAGTCCCAGCCACCTCTTTGTCTCCTTTCTTCGTATCTGGATTAGCTTCTCAAGGCTGTTTCTATCTCCTCATACGATTGTTCTTCACATCATTTCAGGCCCTTATGATCCTTTAATTTGAATTATAATCAAGCTGCCACATATTTTTTCCTTATGGTTCCTTATTCCTTTTCTTTCATCCTATTGTCCTTTTATCCACTTTTAATTCATTTCTCAAAGCATTCATTTAGCATGTACTGTTACTAGGGATTGTTCTAGACATCGAGATAACAATGTATAGTAAAATTAAAACTTGATATTAGTATGCTTTTATCAATTTATTTAATCTATCCAGTTACCCTGTAATGTGTGTTTCATAAGCCATGTTTTATCAGAGGCAAACCCTCAGACTAGCATTTGAGTGCAAATAGTTTCGGTATGAAGGGATCTCGGGAAGGCCTGGTAAGGAAGTGGAGCACACGGCTGTGGGCTTCCGGGCCTCAGCCCAGTTGCAGACCTCTAGTACAGAGCTGGCCTCAAATAGTCCACCCAAGGGTGGAGGGAACTGAGGTATTGTCCTTCAGACTTTTGTTCATCACAGTGTCGAACCCATCCCCTGGAGTTTTAACTCTTGGTACTTCTTACCCGCCCCACACGTAGGCTGAGGGTGCTCCCTGGGCCAGAGGATGTTTTCTGGCTGAAGACTGCAGGTGCTTTCAGCGTGAAGCCACTCTGGGGGCATAAGCATGGTGAGTGCCAAGGGAGTGGGGCACCAGTAAAGTTGGCTACAGTTAGTACCAAATGAGAAAAATGAAGCAAAGGGAACATAAATAACTTGCTTGAAGTCACTCAGTTAGGAAGCGGTCAATTCAGGATTTGAACTCAGGCTCTTAGTCACAATGATAGGCAGCCTTTGTGCTCAAGTGCTGTGAGGGCTGTACCTACTTTAAAGCAGGGCAAGGCAGTAAAGAGTGAAGGCAGCTTCTGGGAACAAGAAAAGCCTTTGTGGAAAGGGCAGCTGTGAACAGAGTGAAGTGAGGAGGTGAGCCTAAGGGTCAGCTTGAGCAAGAACCTTGCAGGTCGGGGAGTGTCCGGCCTGTTTAAGGCGCAGTGAGGAGACCAGGGTGGCTGGAGCAGCGTGATTCAGGGGAGAGTGACGGGCAGCCAGTGGCCATCTCCCTTAGGTAGGGCCCAGAAGCCCACCTAAGACTTCCTGTGCTTTAGGCTCTGACATCATTAATGCTCTTCCCTCATCCCCTGCTGGGTATTGGTTTTCTAAGATGTTCAGATCATTTCTCTATTGAAATGTTTTGAAGGGTCTTCTCTTCCTCTGACTTTAGAATCAAATTCTTTTTCTTTGTTTTGGCGTGATTTCAAGAGACACTACGCATTTTTATTTTCTTGTTTGTGCATTTGTGTAACAGGGGCAACCTCTTCAGAACCAGGGAGGGTGTGTTGCTTCTCTCTGGTTCTTTCACTCCTTTATTTGGTCTTTCACAGACTGAGAAGACCACGGGCAATGTGCAAAGCTGCAAGCCCCGTTCCCAGAATCTGGGAGCGTTTCCTTTTCCACAACATTACTGCTCCACAGTGAGGCCTTTTCTTCCACTCCCACTGTGAGCCGGCCATCTGGGGTCCATATTTCTTTGGGAAGTAAAGGGAAATGAGTGGTTAGGCACAGGCACACCCTGAGCAGTCCTGCAGGCAAGGGCAGCACAGAAGCTCTGTGGCAGGGCATTGGATGTGTGACAGGAGCTCTCGCTGCCTCAGAAAGCAGGGCCAGTGCAGTAGACAACCTCTGAACAATTACTTCCTTCCCGGCTGTTCTTTAACGATGTTCACATACACAGCCCACTTCCCTGTGCGTCTGCAGGGGTTTGCAAAGTTCTTAATGTGCTTAATTCCTTCTGAATTACTAAAGCATATCCGAATGCAAGCTCAAATATAATCTTAAATATAATTGTGTTCAAGTGTCTATGCCGTGATATTAGGAAGAAAGTATTTGCTACATACCTCAAAGCTGACCTCAGTGTCCAGCGACTCAGGTTTCAGGTTGTGAAGAATCCGACATTGCGTACAGGTCGTGTGTATGTGTGTGCCAGAGGCAGGGGGCCTGGGGAGGGGTCTAGGAAGGCACACAGCAGAGGGAGGACCTGTGAATTTTTGGCGTCATTTCAGGTGAGTAGGTGTTCTCTTTTCTGGGCACTGTACCAGGTGTACTTTTAAATCCGCTTTAAGTCATTTAAAATTCTCCCAGAGGCTGAAATTAGGCTTACTTTTAGTACTTTCTTTAGATGCTATATTTGCTTTTCATTTTTTCTTAGTGTTTATAGTTATTTTAGTGGGAAATTGGAAAAGTCTGTATCTGAGGCATCTACCTAGGCAACAATTTATTTTACTGACTTTTTAAAAACTTGTACCAATTCAATAAAACTATATTTTTCATTTGAATTGCTTTAGATTCAAAGCTATATTCAAAAATATATTATTCCAGTACAGTAAATTCTAAATCAGATATTTTTATATTTATATAGCTCATATATAACTTATGACTATCAATA